>JABSMT010018834.1:0-17127 GCA_018902335.1 Eumacrocentrus americanus | reverse complement strand
ATATATATATTTTTCATTTAATGTGTTGAACATTTTTGTTCTTGGTCCTACATACATCCAAAAATGTTTTAGCACTTGATACAATAAATTTATTTACTGTAACGGAACGTCAGAATCTGCTGGAGGAAATGGAAATGCGAGACAGTGATGGGTGCATTGACTTGCTCGCATTACCTGAATGATTGACGCGATTCCGTTAGCTGGCTCGGGCTAATTGTCAAATTACGGAGATTAGAACAGTTAATGGACAGACACCGAAGTGAAGCCCGTGGTCATCCGAATATACGAGAGAATCGCTACCAATGTGTAATATGCTGCTGCGCAGAATCCGTTGGATCCCTCCCCCAACGCATCAACCCTTCCTTTCGCGCGCCTAACTGCCTCCCTCCACTGCACCGCAAACCAGATCAACCCTTTCCGGATCCACCAGCTCCTATCATTCGCGTCCGCGGCACCGATCGTGGTGGTTCTTCGTTCCTCATCTCCAACAATGATTCTACCTCACTTGTGATCATCACTCATGTCTGGTCTTCACTTCAGTTATCTCAACAATATTATATTTGGATTTGAATTCAAATTTTACTTCTTCTTTGAATCTCTTCACGTTTTATTTAAATGTGATTTCAATTTGAATTCATTGTTGAATAATCTGAAACTTGATTTTATTGCAAAAGTCAAGATCGTAAGTTAGTCAAGTGAAATTTTGGTTTGTTGAGTTTTCAATACGATCTTTGACAACTTGGAAGCACTTCTTTTTGTTTCAGAGCATGGTGGTACAACGTTTGTTCTTTGACGTTGCTTCGCTCAGTGACTAATTCTGCTACTCAACGTCATGGAACTTGAACACCTTGTTTAGGACTTTGGTCACAAGATACTAGTATCAGGTAATGCCAAGACAATATCTCTATATCTACATATTGCTCCTTATATAATGGTCATAAATTTTAATTCTGTGTTGTTGAATAAATTTGGTAAATGTGTAGAAAACAATTTAATGGTGAAGTAAGCTCAATGGGAGGGATGCTTGTTCTACAAATGCACTGGAATTCAGCAGCGGAACCGCTGAGGATTAAGCTGTCCTTCATCATTCGCTAGCGACAGGAAGTCAGTAATAAAATATGAAGCGAAAGCTCCTGCAGTGCCATCGAGATCCAATAGAGATATCAGCAGATAGTCTTGGGCCAAGTTCAATCTTTTCTCGAGGGGAAGAAAGAAAAGAAAGGAAAAAAAAGGTAAACAGAAATATAGTATAGTTATATGGTATACCATGCCACACTACCTTTTGTCACTTCCGTTTAGATTCCTTTTTCCGCTGCTGATTAAACTTTCATTCAATAAAATAGACACCGAAGTGAAGGGATGACAGTTTGGTTTTTCGTAAGATAAATAAATTGTTTTACTTTATATCTAGTTGAAAAGGAAGAAGACTCTGGAGTATTGGATCGTCAATGAAGAGAGAAATAAATTGTCTGCGGATCATCGAATGCTCTTTATGCTTTTGATTGTTGCTCAGAAAGCCTTGTTTTTAATACCGGCTTTCGGGCAATAATCATAATCACGGAAGAGTAGTATTTCAACAAAGTTCCACTCAACAACAATGATAATTCATCGTAAATCACCAAGCGAAACTACTTTGTAATAAAGATATTTCTTGGGGCTGTGACCAGTTAAGATCTTGACTGAATCAACACACTGTTTTTGTGAATCTGCGACGGTTTAGCCTGCTTTATTAGGACTTTTTCAAGCTCATAATGTTACAGTGGTCACTGGTCATTGGTTATAAAAAAAAAACTATTGCACATAGTCGACAAACTGACAACAAATGCTTCAGGGGCATTTCCCACAGTTATTAACTCAGTCTTAAGGTGATCGACTGACTCAAGCACTCCTGTATACTATTAAG
Organism: Eumacrocentrus americanus; assembly: GCA_018902335.1. NCBI lineage: Eukaryota > Metazoa > Arthropoda > Insecta > Hymenoptera > Braconidae > Eumacrocentrus > Eumacrocentrus americanus. The sequence continues at coordinate 15,224 of JABSMT010018834.1, read as the reverse complement.
TATATTTATTAACTTGTTAACATCAATCAACTGCTTTGTAATTTTTTTAAATACCAATCGATCATTTTATGTAATTGTGTACACCGAGAAAATAAACAAATATTTAATTTATATAGAAACTGAATCCATGAACTCTATTAATATATTTTGAGCATTTCAATAAATGATATCACCCAATTGATGAAGCTAATCCAGCGTCTAGCGTTGTTAATAACAAAAAAAATATATTTAATATATTTTCGTAGTTTTTGTTAGGGTATGAGAGTTGTTTATTGACTTGATTAATGCGCGCCATGGGGCTCATTAATTTCTCGTGTGATGTCGTACGGAAAATTAAACTCTAGTTACCATGACACCTAACGAGTAAATAGGATTACCTCATCTAATGGATCTGTTGCATCGAGCCCAGAGGCATTTCCAATCAATTACTTTGGCTCACCTTCGCAATAAGCTTTCGATCGTAATAGAACGTGCTCAAGAAGTGTATAAAGGAATTCCATAGAATTAATCTAATGTATATATTGAGGTTGTTTGACTCACCGATCTTCTCGGAATCTTCATCGTCGTTGGCAGAATTATTCACGAATTCAGTCGACAGCTCTTTCACCAATGTATTCCACCGACTTATTTTGTTGCTACACGACGTATACAGCACTAAGCACTCTCATAACTCGTGTATCGTCACTGCAATAAAAACGTAAAGCAATTCAATAAAAATGTTCAAAGTTAGTTCATGATTTACTGGTTATACAAACCTTTAACGACAACGATTCATAGATGATGACTGCTCGGCTTGGACCCTTGATCTTCAACTCATCTATGGATCTGTGAACAAAGTCAATGATTAAACCAAAAATTCTCAACTCTCCAGGGCAAGTATCCCTGCAAAAGACTATTTCGAAATAATTGTAGGACGATAACAATTGTAAATAAAGTCTTGTCCCATTAAATTATGGCTAGAAAAAATTGTCTAAAAGTTAATAGAAACTTTTCTGAATAAAAACAACATTAAGCTAGAATGAAATTCTATTTTTCTGCTCATATACAAACTGTTGACAAACTGTTGCTAACTCTCCTCTTCAACACAACTCTGCATCAAAATTCTATCATAAGCATATTATATCACCCATATGTCACTCCAAGTGAAAATTACTTCCTAAATGGATCTCTCATACTGAAAATATTCTACTCTATCCCGGACAACGAGGCTTTCTGCTCGGCTGACAGTCATGAAAACGCCAGGCACGAATGAGAGACACATACACAGGACTTTTCGCAATTGTCAAACCACAACCATCTCCCCACTATCGCTTACACACCTATACAATGTGTTTTTTTCCCCATTCGCTGACATATTATTCAATACGATTCAACGGGGGTTGGAGAAGATGTGGGTCAGACATGCAATATTAAAATTTTAAAAGCATTTCAAAGTACTGCTAATTCGTTTGTCTGTGTTTGTTGTTGTTCTTCTTACATGTAGTATATGTATGCATATCCCTGCGTCTGCCACTGTGCTAGGTCTATCTACTCGTTGACTGTTTGGCTGGCAGTCAGAGAGCAGCTCGACAGTGGCAGAGAAGCTGTGAAAGATCAGCAGACAAACCTAACAGTGAAATACTTGACAGATTGACAGCCACTCTCATTGAATATTTTAGCTTGTTTCACCTGTCATCCAAGGCGAGACTCTATGTATAGTTTGCCCTGGCGAACTTTCGACCTGAAATGACCCCGGTTGATCCCATCACCTGCGAGAGAGGGACGAGACGAAATCTATCGCCTCAACAAATGAGTTTAATTCGGGAATCGATGCGAAAACCCACCTAGCCTTTCTCTTCAATTAGATATGTTGGCGTCTGATGGTATGACATATCTGTATATGTAGCTTTTCTCTCTCTCTCTCTCTCTTTCTCTCTCCAATTCTCTGGTTACGAAATAAATTATTGGTCATCTCGACGAACCCTACTGATCTCTCGAAGAATCACTAATGGCAATATCATTTATTCAAGCTGATAGACGCCACTTTTAGGTGGCTGATGGCCTGGAAGTTCTACTCTGACAATTATTTCTACGAATGAGAAAAAAGTATGTCTCTCTATACATTTAAAATTCATCATATGTATATTAAAATTGCATAGGAATATTTATATAGAGTATTTATCTTCTATGAAAAAGGTCTATGGGATACCTGGAAGAAGTTAGTATGATGTTAATTTTTTTTAATTTTGCCAAATGTGCTATGCATTCTATTTTAAATAGTTAAAGTCTGCCTTGTTAAAGGCATTCAATTTAACAATTAGAAGCACAAAAAAGACAACTATATTGATATCATTTAATCAAAAAACAAAAAAAAATCGTTTAATTGTTGTTACTGCAATAACTCATTTGTTTTAATGGCTATAAGTATGAAAAATATACGTACAATATAAACTAGTGGAAAACGAGCAATTCCCGCAATTATCTCGACTTGCGTGTTATCAGGTTATCACTGAGATTATCCGGATATGGATCTTATAAAGTCTGTTTACGTTCTTAGAATTCAATACACTCATTAGCGAATCGTTATCGAATCGAATCATCGACGAAAGGAAAGAGAGAGAGAGAGTGTGTAGTATATCTAAAGGTGGAGGGAGCCTGTCTATACTTACGATCTTCCATCCAGGAACACACATCAGCGAATAACTGGTTTTGGAAGATAAAGCATAGAGTTGACGAGATAGTATATGGTTTGTCTGGGGCCTGAGGGTCCTCTTTCCCTTCGTCTTGCATCTCCTCGGGGATGACTGACAGGGATATGTATGTATAATAATATCTAGAAACATCAAGAGAAGTGTTACTGACCCTGGTCCCCCTGTAATGTACCCCTGTCGATGTCGACAAGAACACAGAGGGAACGTGACTTTACTTTTTTTTCTATTGATCTCTTTACCTCGTCTAATGATAGACATCGTGCTTCTTTCGACGTCAACTTATCGTTTATCAACGATCTTCTTATTGTTTCGATGAATTCCCGTCGATCAAGAGCATTTTTCCCGCTTCTCGAGGAAACACGTTGAGGCAACATCATTATTCTGATGGACAACGGCTGCTGCTGCTGTTGCCTCTGTTGATTTTTTCAAATATTTTTGAAGTCCAGATGGCAGCTGTGTCGAGGAATAGTTCAAGAAGTCGACGATAGAGATGTGTGGCGCCACATTACGGCTCAATCTCCTCAATTCTATCGATTTGCACATGTGTTTTGTCCGTTAAAAGAGGTTATGTTAGTAGTTCCAATGGACTCTGTAAAGCTACAGAATATTTGTATTATCTAAAAAACGGAATAAAACAAATTTTCGAAAGCTAATTGTTGAATTTTATTTAAATAGTAAGTAAGAAATCGACATGTACAATGTATTGAATAAATTGAATTTTATTGTTTTGCAGACAAAAATGAGCTCGCAGAAGGGAAATGCAAGTCGATCTCGGCCACAAAAATACCAGAATTCTCATGCATTTAAAAATACACTGCATGACACGTCTCACAAGACAAAGTTTATCAACAATATACAAGTTGTGAATGTATGTGAGAGATGTAAGAAGATCATTGAATGGAAGATCAAGTACAAGAAGTACAAGCCACTAAAGGCACCCAGTAAATGTACAAAATGCTATGAAAAATGTGTAAAACATGCATATCACATAATGTGTGGTCCATGTGCCCAGCAGCACAAGGTTTGTCCAAAATGTGGAGAGAAAGAAGAGATTATTAGACCAGAACCTGAAGAACAACCTGTTCAATTGGACCGAGAGCTCAGATTGATGCTGAAAAAATTGCCAGAGAGAAAAAGGCGAACGTTCCTTAGATATATGAAGAGAAATGGTTTGTTGCTTGATGGTCTTTTCAATCATTTTGTTATTATATTGATAATTATTGTTTTGTTATTTTATTCTTACAGCTGCAGGGAAGGATAAAACTGATAATCCTGAGACTAGTAAAGATGAGAAAAATACAGAATGTGGAGAAGACAACAAAGAATCAAATTCAAAATATGAAACTGTAACCACAGAAGAAGGTCCCCTAACAAGAGATGATTTACTAAAGAAATTACAATCATTACTAATCGCTACTGAACAAGATGATGACTTTTATGGCGTTCATGGCTTTGATGATAGCGATGTAGATGGAGAAAATTTTAGTGATGAGAGTAGTGAATGTAGTAACACTGATGACGATGATCTTGTTTCCAGTGATAGTGATAATGAAACGGATAAAAACAAATTGTAAATTACATGAAATATATACTTGATATATACAAAAATTTATGTTCTATGTATTTAATCATATATTTCCAATTGTCTTTCAACTGCGAATTTGTTTTAATAATTTTATACCGTAAACTGAACTCACTTCAGATCTCTGAATACTAGTTTGTTAACATTTTCTAATCTTCACAGTGTTCTGTACTTTTTTACGAAGATTATACGACGTTTTTTGAATTCTTTTTGTTCATAAAAAAGCACAATGATAACGACTGAAGTCTATGAAAAGCCGAGATTGAGTTGCAAATCCAGAGGTACGAATTTATTGATAGAAAGCTTGGTATTCCAATCGTGCTTCATTATTTATAAAAATAAAAGGTCCTGGTCCGGTCTATAAGCTTCCATCATTAATGGGATACGAGAAGCATGATCCATCACGTTACAGAAGTCCTGCGTTTAGCATTAAATCGCGTCAAAGAGATCAGGATTTTACAGGGGGCCCAGGACCTCAATACGATGTGCATCATCTGACACGAAAGGGTGTGGAAAAGCCATCAGGCTTCACACTCGCTGGGCGTTGGAAATTTATAGGTTTGTAGAATTTCGAAAAAAAGGAATCGAGTACATAGATTGCTGACTAATCACGTACATCCTTAGCCATTGGATCAGGACCAGGTCCAGGGGCCTATCGGCCAGAGAAATGTCCTCCCATGAATCATAGTTTAAGACCTCCAGCTTTCTCATTGCAATCAAGACGAAGGAAAAAGTATTCATTTGATGATGGGCCAGGACCAAATGCCTACGTAGTTCCTGCTTGTTTAGGACCAAAGATCCCCCATAAAAAAACTGCTGGAGCCTTCACTATGTACGCTAGAGTTTTATGAACAATTATATAATGTATAAAAAACATTGGTTGAGCAATTAATCAATTCCAGAGCTGGACGTACATGGGAAAAAGGACATATCGCGGGTGGACCAGGTCCAGGAGACTATGGGAACCTTAACTATGATGTCGTGAAGAAAAGATATCCTGCATTTTCGTTCAAATCGCGACGACAATTTCTCGATGAACCTTTTGGTCCAGGACCGACCTACAATCCGACATATAACACTGGAAAAAACCCACCAATGTTCTCATTTGGAATCCGCTACAGCGATTGTATGACCACACCATTCACTGATGCAGATGACCAGTGAATTTCATGATTAAATATAATGATTAGGTTCAAGAAAAATCTCACAAGAAATTTTGTACAAAAACATTAATTATGCAGTGAAATATATAAGAATTTGTGAGTCGTCTCATAAATTTATTTGTTGTCATTATCATTAATCAATGTTTTTATTGAAAAAAAAAATTATTATTATCAAATGACTTCAAGTATGAAGCTATGTTCACATCATCTATATAAATTTCTGGAGAAAAGACACATTTCTTCTCATTTCATTCTCAGCAAATAATTAGGATTCGAAGAATAAAATTATCAAGTGATTATAAATCAATATGCCGCCGAAAAAGAGCAATAAAAATCGTGACAGAAAAAGTGTAGAAAGAAAATCTGACAGACCACCAGCATTTCAAAAATCCACAGCTCTCTGCTTCTACTCAGGTTACCAAACGAATTCACCATTTATAATTTGATTTTATGATTTTCTTTATATTCAGCTCCTGGACCAAAATACCTGCTGAAACCTGTCGTGGGCTACGAGGATCATTGTCACTCGAAATACCGAAATCCCGCATACTCAATTGCTGGGAAACGTCCCCCAATGGAAACTATCGTTCCTCCAGGACCAGGGCCAATATATCTGCCAGAATATCCTCGAACCCCGGGATTTAGTATTGGGATGCCATTCAAGCGTGAAAGTATGGCATATGTTCCTCTCAATAATTCGCAAAATTAGATTTCTTATCAATACCTAGATGGTCGATTAATGGTATACATTTTTTTAAACATTTTAGAGCTAGAGAATTCCACTCCAGGACCCTATTTTATACCTTCACCAACGCCTGGTCCAGCATTCTCATTGAAATGGAGAACGAAAATTCGAGAATTTGCAGCTGAATCAGCGGGTCCTTATGATATTCCAAGAGATTTAAATGGTCCAGCTTTTACTATGTACAACATGAATATTTAATATTTCTTATGTCGTTTCTACAAATCACTGAGATTTAGAAGATTTAATTCCATGTTCGACTGAATCAATGTCTGACTGATGAATTAATTAATTGCTTTTTATTCAGAGGCCCACTCTTACCAAAACGCGAAGAGCTGTACGCTGGGCCACCTCCACGAATGACCAAAGTTGACTTTACCACTCCACGTGCCCCAGCTTTTAGTCTCAGATTCAGACAACGTGATCCCGACTTGTCCAACGCAACTCCTGGACCCTATGATCCTGTTGATCTTGACAAAGGACCTTCATTCTCTTTTGGTGTTAAACACAACCCTTGCTTTATGCCGTTCATAACTCCATGCGATAAGATGTTTTAAAATGTAATATCCAACAAAAAGGTCTAAAAATAACTTTTATATTCATTAAATTTCAATTTTAAGAAATTCTAAATGAAAGTGTAGTTTATATGCTAATTACTGATTGTTCCTATCGGGTTTTAGAGTAATTTGCTAAACTAGAAATTAGAAGCGCACGATTCATTCAACAATTTTTTTAGCTACGCACACTTATGTATATGGTTAATTATACCGCATACATGAAGGTGTGAACATGCGCGAATCTAAAAAAAATTATTTCTACATAGTCAGTCATAAGCGATGATAATAAAACAAACTTTATCTGTAACGCAACAACTTTTTGGTATTTGAAGATATTCAAAATTGGAATTATATGGTATATAACACATGACTGTCAACGTCAAAATGATTATGAGGGCTGAAGGCAGCAGCGTTTTTGTGAAATTCCCAGCAGTTCTCGACGGAACGCGAGGCTTTTTCGACAGAAATGTTTACAAAATTTTGTAAAATAACCATTTGATGATATGAGAGACATACCACAAGCTATTGAACCCCTCGAGTGTGTTAGTAAAGATCCCAAAATGGATCATGTAAGAGAAATGTGTTATGTTCTCCAGTTCATTGCCCAACGAATATTCGTTTACCTAAAAGTCAGTGTAACATGTCAACTCCTTATTCATAAATTAATATAAAAAAATATCCTTATTCCTTACCTCGCTGCTCTGATTGCACTACCGTCTTTCAGGATATTATCTTGCAAGAATTCTCGCCTTTTATAACTGAATCCGATAAGTATGATGGAATCGAGAGCAAGAGTTATCGTTTGCCATTTTCAAAGGAGACAATCGCTGATTTCGTGGCTTTCTTCGTTGTCTGTGCGCTCTTTGGCGTATTCTTTGTCCTCTCCCAAAAATATTCCAAAGATGAAGATCACTGCTTCATACCCATATCTGAAAACAATCCGTAAGTTCATAAAAATTGAATGGAAAGGAATATGTTTTCATTCTTTAAAATTTAATTTTTAATAATTCTTGGTGAACAGGCCACTTGTGGATTTGACAGAGGAGGAAGAAAATGAGCATGATTCCCTCTATGACTTGCCAAACCTCAGCCATCCTTGGGGAGATGCCCCTTCGGGTCCAGAAAAATTTTTTCCAAGACGAAATCGTGCATCACAAAAAAAACTAAGACCCTACTGCATCACTACGGACAATGAATCATCGAGACACTCGGGACTCAGTGTCAAGACTACTCAATCACAACACTCCCAGAGTACTCAGACCAGTAGCATGACTTATGAACTTCCTGCTTTCAATGACACCTGGCTAGTACGAAGAACGCGAAGTGGTCAAATCTATGGAAAATATCGTATATGATATTGGCGACGAAATAAGTCTCTTTTTTTTAATTATTCATGAACACAAATCCAATAGGACAAATAGGGCTGGGAAGTTATTCAACAATTTCTTTAGTAGGACAAAAAAAATAATTGCATAAAAAATGATCAGGTCAGTTATGATGAATCCTTAACCAGCTCAATGTTGTAATTTAAATGAAGACTGAACTTTGCATAAACAACTATTGACCCCGTCGCGTTACCGTAGGTCAGAGATAATTTTCGATAACTCGCGAGTAAAAGCAGCTATGACGACTGAAGTAGAGAATTGATGATAAATCGGAGGGTTCATGCTCCCGATTTGTTAACCGTTCCACTTGAAAAGGATATAATTATTCTGGATACTGTGGGTATCAATGAAGCTTCTGGTTAATTCGCTCTTATCATAAAACTTTTTTTGATGTTTTGTTTTTACTTTCTTTTTTGTTAATAATTTATTTGTTATGTCTTTTGCTGTATTTTGATAATAATGTTTACTATTGTGTAATAAATGATTTTATATTGGTATTTTTATAAGTTTTCATTGTAGAAGATTAAGAGGAGCATCTGAAGTAAAAAGAAATAATGAAAAGAATTTATAAAAACTTGTCGTGCACCCATGGCTATTTTTATCAAAGGAGAAAAGTAATATTATAATTATATGTTATATGATGTATTGTTGTGATATATTTTCTCTCATCTGCCTTGTGTTTCTCATTTGAGAGGCATTTGAAAGATAATAGGCGGTGCATAATACATAAAGAACTAATTGAACGTGAAATATTTATTCATTCATCATTGAATTGAACAATGAAAATTCTAGTCAGGAATAAGGAATCATTCGAAGCACTTTGGTAGCTTCGAATAATTTTATTATCACTACACTGACGTCAATCGTGTCTTCAAATATTCATGGAACCGCATGAGGTATGTACGACGACTTGACCTCTCTTCCGAAAATACTTCAAACTCAATTACTTCTTTCTTTACTTTTTTATTATCCGATAAAAATCAATTGCAGGCACATGTTTAAATGCCTTCGCGCGGGGAATACCGGATCGAGAAGCAGCTGGCGATGGATTGATATCCATCGAGGGAAACCATGGCAACACCAGAGACTCAACATTGAAACAAACACATGAATGATCCCCGCATATGTTATTTCACTAAAATGTACTTCTGAGACATGGAGATAGCCATTGTATTAACAAAGGACTCAGGTCATTGTTTAATTGTTGAAAACCATCAGTTGATTCGCTCAAACTAGAATGTGACACTATAACTAGATACAAGTCACCGTTAGTGAGACGGTCGATTAGAAGAAAAAATAAGGTCAAAGTGTTGCCAAGTTATTGACAATGGACAGTAGTACTAGCGACGAGGACGAGAAGCATCAACACTTTTCAGCGTTCAGCCAGTTTGACGAAAGTATCGACGTTCGTAACGCGGAAGAAATTAAAAGTCCAGTGAATAATAAGCCCTCGATCATGATGAAAAGTGCCAAGATTGTTTCCAGCGATGAGGCAGAAGACTTGGACATTAATTCCCCACGAGGAAAACGCAACTTCCCAAGGTACAATACATCCAAAATAATTCTTCTAATCAAGTTATACACTGCCTGAAAAATTCCTTTCACAGATTTTCAGGCAGAGAAAATTCATTTGACAAGCCTATCCAACTGGGAAGTGACCCATCAGACAGTGAAGAGACTGATGACGATGATATTCAGGGAACTAGTGTAAAAAAACAAGTAGAACTCTATAATCCAAAGGATTTCGAAGACTTGGAGGCGTCTGTTGAAGTCAAAGAATTGTTTCAAAATATTATGAGGTAAGGGATATGATAATATTAAGAGGACAATATAAATGTTGTCAGTATTCTATAGAAATCATGACAATATCTATCAATATAATCTTGGTGTAAATAATTCTGTAGTGAAGCAGTGAAAGAAGATAATTCGAAAATTTATCAAAAATTTGAGAACTTCTATTTTTGGAATTATCTCAAGAACTACGAGAGATACGATAAAATCTTATTAAACCTTTTTTATAGAAAATTGAATTCTCTACAAAAATGGATTTCTGTATTTTTGTCGTATCTCGCATAGTTTTCGAGATATAATCAATTTTGTAAAAGATTTTAATGAAAGTGTTATCTCGACTTATCTCCTTTTACCGCTCCACTGCCGAATTTTTAAATAGTAAAATATTCATCGTGTTTTCTAGTATATTGACAACCCCCTGACATTGATGTATATCCCAAATTTTTAATTAATTATTTTAATCATTGATTTTCTGCAGATACACACCACAGAAGATCGAGTTGAATTACAAGCTTGCGCCGTATGTCCCGGATTTTATACCGGCAGTCGGCGACATTGACGCCTTTATAAAGGTGCCAAGACCCGACGGAGTGGCCGACAAAGTCGGTTTGGTGGTGCTGGACGAGCCATGTGCTAATCAATCCGAGCCAGCGGTGCTGCACCTTCAGCTGCGAAGTCAGAGCAAGAGTGCAGACCCGCGAAAGCAAACGGTGATCAAGCGAATCGAGGATGCAGAAAAGCATCCCAAGTCCATCGATAAATGGATAGAGGATATGAATCAATTGCACAGAAGCAAGCATCCTCTTGCTGTTCGTCTTAGCAATCCTATGCCTGATATCGATGCTTTGATACAGCAGTGGCCACCTGAAGTCGAGGATAAACTCAATGAAGCCCAATTGGACTTGTCGAATCTCGACTGCGATTTGCCTCATCTCGTTGATATTGTTTGCAATCTCTTAGACATTCCTGTTAAGCCTGAAACTAGATTAGAATCTCTTCATACTCTCTTCACCCTATTTCTGGAGGTGAGAGAGATGAGTGATCGCGCATTTTGAAGAAATTCTTTTGATAAGAATATTTATTTTCATTTGTTAGTGGAATAACATACTCAAACCTGGTGTAATTATAATTTCTGTTGAAGTCTATATAATCTCTACTACACAATATCGAATGTCATATACATACAAAGACGATAAAGTTTAATATATTTTTTTCCAGTAACTGACTTCAATTTGTTACTCCAAAATAAACTATTGTGACTGTATAATACCATTTTTATTAATAATATCATTCTATCATGATCCAATGTCCCCATTTTATTCAAATTGAGCAGTAATAAGCTCATCTTTACATGGAATAAAATTAATTCTAGCATTCCAAACCAACTATAGAGTACACATTCGTATGGATTCTTAGACTCTGATCGTCTACATTTCTGTGTTTTACGTTTGTATAAGTTTGCATTGTCAATTGTAATATGGCCAGAATGAATCATCGGAATCTATGGATCAGTCACGTGGTCCTCGCTTGAGTTATCTGTTCCTCGTGCGCCGTCAGTGTGCATTTCCACATCGCAGTGAACGGTACTCTGTGCTCTTACATATATGTATCGTACCAATAACAGTGTGAGCAGGCTGGTACGACAGAAGGCTCTGTCATGAGACATTGGAGTTCAAAGTAAATATTGTCCACAATGGCGGATCCAGAGACACACGCGAATATTCTAATCAATTCTGAGGTGGTCGAGGATAACAATCAAAGTCGTGACTCGACGACAGAAGAAGAAAGACTTCTGAAATCAAGGCCTAGGAATAATTTTATTTCTTATTCTAATGACGATATTAGTGTGAGGTTCAGGGTAAGATAAACATCATTAGTCAGGTACATTCTCTATTACCTAATGCTATTTACATTTCCTTCATCATATCTAACCTCTGTATGTTGTAATGTTAAGCAATTACACTTTCATGTTATGTTTTTGTTTTCATTTAGAGCATCAGTTACAATCGTAATGCCGCTACATTCAACAGCCTGATTGAGAATGTGGAGCATCGACAATCAAATCGGCTAAACAATGAGGACTTTCAGCCTGGCGCTACGAATTTTCTCTCAGCCAACTATGAGGTATGTTTTTTGGACTCCTCTGTTGTGTTTAGCTATATATATATAAATCACCCAGCTGGGTGATCTATATATATATAATTTATCTATCACGTATTTCTTATCATTTAGTCACTGACAAATTATTTAAGATAAACGCTATCATAATTTGGCCCACAAATTATATACTGTGAACTTGAATTGACTATCAATTATCATTGAGTAAAAATAAATATTTTATTGTGGATATTTACTGTTTCAGAGCCTTGATTATGATATATGTGAAAATCATTTGTTGCAAGATGAAGAGAGAAAGAAAGGCTACAAATATGTAGTGAGAAAGAATTGTGCAAGATGGTTAATTTTTTTATTGATTGGCATTTTTACTGCTTTGATAGCATGTTTTGTAGATGTATCCATTGAAGAATTGTCCAATCTTAAATATGGAGCTTTAAAATCTTGTATCCTTTTCTATTGAGTGAAAGAATAATTGATTTTTTTTACAATTTAATTAATAATTATTTCTTACATTGAGAAATACAGACGTGGACAGTTGTGTAACAAAAAATTGCCTATGGTTGCCAGGCATATTATGGCTAATTTTCAACAGTGGACCAGTACTGATAGGTGCCATTTTGGTGGCTTATATCGAGCCTATTGCAGCTGGAAGTGGAATTCCCCAAGTGAAATGCTACCTCAATGGGGTCAAAGTGCCTCGTGTTGTCAGGATAAAGACTCTAGCTGTAAAAACACTTGGAGTAATATCAACAGTCGTTGGAGGACTTGCAGGAGGCAAGGAAGGCCCTATGATTCATGCTGGAGCAGTGGTTGCCGCTGGGATCTCTCAAGGAAAGAGTACAACGTTCAAGAAAGACTTTAGGATTTTTCAATACTTCAGAGAAGATCATGAAAAACGAGATTTCGTTGCTGGCGGAGCAGCTGCTGGTGTTTCAGCTGCTTTCGGGGCACCAATTGGTAATTTATGTTCTTGAAATACGAATAATCAGTTCATTGATAAATAATTATTGATATTAATGAGGTATTAATGGTTTATCATCAATAGGTGGAGTGCTGTTTAGTATAGAAGAGGGAACGAGTTTCTTCAACCAAAGCCTAACATGGAGAATATTTTTTGCAAGCATGATATCAACGTTTACATTAAACATCGTCTTGAGTGCCTATCATGGCCATCCAGGGGAGCTATCTTATCCAGGCTTACTGAATCTAGGCAAATTTGAGACGATTCCTTATCAAGTCTATGAAATACCATTTTTCATGGTCGTTGGGACTTTTGGAGGACTGCTGGGTGCCTTCTGGAATTACATAAACTATAAAATCAGCGTTTTGAGACAGAAATATATTAGACAAAATTGGCTAAAAGTTGTTGAAGCCGTTTCCGTCTCAATAATGGCTGCGATCATGGGTTCTCTCATGATCTACTTTTTAGACGACTGCAAACCTCTGGGACAAGATGTCACGAAATATCCTGTTCAGATGTTCTGCAAGGAGGGAGAATACAGTGCTGTGGCTGCTCTGTGGTTCCAGACACCAGAGAGCACAGTTCGTTCACTCTTTCATGGCTCCAAAGGTAATTTTTCGTTATTCATAACAACTATGAAATATTAAAATTTTTTTTTTTTATCAGGAGCTCACGACGATGCAACGTTGGCCCTTTTTGTGTTCCTGTACTTCATTTTAGCTGTCTGCACTTTTGGTTTGTCAATGTCTAGTGGTCTCTTTATTCCATCTCTACTCATTGGAGCAGCTTGGGGAAGACTCTTTGGGTCAGGATTGACGAAGATGATTCCTTCATGTGTAAGGAAATTTTCTAATGAATTTAAACATTACCAGAACAAATTATTTGAATGTTAAACTAATTTATATATTACAGACATACTTCGATCCAGGAAAATACGCTTTGCTTGGAGCAGCAGCTCAATTAGGAGGAGTTGTGAGAATGACGATAAGTCTAACAGCAATTCTGATCGAAGCTACTCAAGGAATTTCCTTTGGTCTCCCTTTGATAGTCGTCTTGATTATGGCAAAATGGGTCGGGGATTTCTTCACTGAGGTATCTATTGACAATTGCTAACACTGTATCTTAATTGACCTTTTGCAAGTTTCCGGATTTTTTTTCCTGTTATCAGGGAATATACGATATACACATACAAATGGCGGGAGTTCCCCTGCTCCCATGGGAAGCACCGCCTCTGTCGAACAATATTTACGTCAGCGAGATAATGAGCCATCCTGTGGTGACACTGAAGACAACAGAAAATGTCGGTCACATTGTCGAGCTTCTGAGATGTGTTAATTTCAATGGATTTCCTGTAGTTGATCCACCCAGTGCTGATCAGGTATACTATCAGACAGTTGCTTCACTCAGTTAATTAACGTCATGAGAGAATTTAATTCCAAAAAAAATTCTAGAATGAGATAAATTCCTATGGAAGATTCCGGGGACTAATTCTACGCTCTCAGCTTATAGTACTCCTTCAGAATAAAATATTCAACGAGTATTGCGACATTTGGGAGACAGATTTAAGCATAAAAATGTTTCGTGATGAGTATCCAAGGTATCGAGGCATTGATGAGATCATTATCGATGATTTTGAGAAGACTTATTCAATTGATCTGCGACCCTTTATGAATCCTTCTCCTTATACATTGCAACACGTGAGTTAACATTATTTAGAAAATTAATTTTACTATTTATTGATTGATTGACATTTTAATTAATTGCAGTCTACAACACTTCCACGAGCATTTAGACTTTTTCGAGCTCTTGGACTTCGACATCTTCCTGTAGTAAATGATATTCACGAAGTAAGACTAAATTTAAATGCTGAACAAATCTTAAGTACTAAATTTCATACCATACAAAAATTCTTCATGATAATTCATTAATTCTAGGTGATTGGAATGATCACGAGGAAAGACGTAGCAAGATACAGAATATGGAAGCATCAAGGAAGAATGGGATTAGATGAACTTTCGATAACCAACAAGATATGACATAAACCTTAGTTTAATTTAAAAAAAGGTTACTCAATCCAACTAAATAGTTACATAGGATCATTTTGTATAAAAAGACATTGTACAAAAATATTTTATAATTATGTGGTCGAGGTTAATGTAAATACAATGTTTGTCTCAATACAAAAAAAAAATATGAACGCACAAGATTCATATTGGACTGCCAAAAAAAGATCAT
>JABSMT010018724.1:0-17142 GCA_018902335.1 Eumacrocentrus americanus | reverse complement strand
TAATTTCCTACAAAAAAGGTTTATAGTAATTTAATCGTACCTCTCATAGTTTTCGAGATATTTAGAAAAATAGAAATGTGGAAAATTTTCAATAAATTGTCGACTTATCAAAAACTGCAGAAATGATTTAGAAAATATTTTAGGATTCATATTTATGAACGGAAATTACGTCAGTCTATATAATTCCTGACCCTCCAACAGTCTCCAGCTTGTGGCTACACACTTGTATGATATAAGAGGTCACAGGACGTGTTTGTTAACGAATGAGTCTGTATAGTGCACGAGGCTTTGCTTAATTAATTGTCTCGGTCAATGGGATAAGACACGCTGACTTCCGTTTCAAGATCGTTATCCCGCCGAGCTTTTATTCAATTTCCCCCTTCTCTTCAATAGCAGCGTCAACGGGTGTTCATCCTCATTGTAGGCATCATATTAACACTCTTCATTCACTTTATTTTA
Source organism: Eumacrocentrus americanus (assembly GCA_018902335.1). NCBI lineage: Eukaryota > Metazoa > Arthropoda > Insecta > Hymenoptera > Braconidae > Eumacrocentrus > Eumacrocentrus americanus. Next base: position 16,683 of record JABSMT010018724.1, on the reverse strand, counting down.
TTCTCTTTTTGTTTTTCAGGGCCCCAAGGCTCGCAGAATGAACCTGAGGAGGAGAGGAACGCCTGAGTAATTGTTTTTGGACACCATATCAGAGAGAGATTTAAAGCCAAGATGTCTATGGCATCGATCGAAACCATGGGAACGATCAACGACGTTCCCAAGCGGAAGTTCATAAACCCGAATTTGATATCCCTGAAGTGCCTTCTCTTTCTCTTCTTTGGAGGTGAGTTCAATCAAAATCGTGTAATTGATCCTTTCACTTGATAATACTTGATTTATTTCAATAAATCTTTATATTTATATTGTGTTTTCTTCTTTCACCAGGAATGGGCTGTTTATTTCCATTTCTTCCTCTTCACATGCTCGCCGTGGGACTGACACTGGAAGAGATACGTCTAATCTCCATGATATCTCCAATAGTGGCAATAATTGGTCCCCTGGTCGTCGCACCTCTAGCAGATAAATTAGCTGCTCGTCAAGGCTCAAAACTGTCCAACGGCCGTTATTTACGAGTCATGATAGCATTAGCCTGTTTCTTATCTGCCGTCCTCTATTCTTTACTGCTTCTTGTGCCCGTTGTGGACAGGATAGAGCTGCCACGCGAGCACAGGCCTACACTAAAATTCTCCTGCAATCGTTATGGTGCAACTGTACTCCAGGAGCGCAATAATGAGTTTTCCACATGCTACAATTGGACGAGCGAGAGTCGAGTATGCTCTATACTACTGAGGAATTGTAATTACGCCTGTCATCCAATTGTTCCAAGACCTCAGAGACTTCCTTTTGACGTTAGACCCATAGATTCAACTAATTCTGACACTGGGGTTGTTGGAGTTGACTTTGACGGTAGTGGAGACACTACGGTGAGTTCTCTCGATGCAGATTTCAAGCAAGAAGAGATCGAATGGAGAACAAAAGGACCAGACAGACGCAAAAGCAAACGTTATATCATGGCTGCGAGTGCACCTCCGCATTTATGCTTCAATGAGGGCAACAACAAGGTTTGCCATGTGTATACCAATGACTCGGGTAGCCTGCCAGTCAATGCGAGCTTGAGAGAAGCAAGTAATGCCAGACAAAAGCAAGAATGGTGTGCTTATCCCATTGCTGAAGAGTTTTCGTGCAGAATCCCTGGTGAAATGGAAGCCACCCACGCAGAGTTCAATCAAAGCTGCTCAGTGGAGTGTGATCTTCTTGATCCCTTTATGTTTCCAGGTGAGTTATTAAATAAAAGTCTAATGAATGACGTAATCATTCATTTTTATTATTGTTCTTTCAACCTTCCCAGGCAGCACTAACACAGAAAATCAGTGCATCCAGGTCGCAGGTGACCCAGACATGACCTTCTGGTTGTACCTGACCATTCGCTCTATAGCAGACATCTTCCCCACGGCAGCAGTGACTCTGATCGATGCAGCAATGGTCATAGCAACTCGGGAGACTTCCTGTGGTCGAGGAGATGTCGGTCGACAACTGGCATTTGGCTCGCTGGGCTTTGCAATCTTCGGTCCGCTAGCTGGTTACGTTAATCTTCTCATTGCTCCGCGACCAGCTTATCTTCTGCCAATTATTCTGCACGTGAGCTTGATGATCCTGGCGTCGATCGTGGCCATCGCTGCCAAGGGAATGCCCCTCAGTCCACCAGAATGGTGGTGGCACACGAGGTCAGGCATGCTTGCAGTGCCCATGAGCGCTGTGAAGAGGTATGGCAGCGAGACTGCGGCTCTCGTGCTGGTTCTTCTTGTTCTCGGGACATTCTGGAGTACAATGGACAGCTATTTGCCTCTGTATCTGACCAATCTTAGTGGAGATGCGCTCACAATTGGTGTGGTTCTCACTATTGGTGCATTGCCAGCGATCTTCTTCCTCTGGAAGTCTGAGCATCTTGTTGATTACTGTGGACACAGCAATTTACTCATCATTGCCTTCATCATGTACATCGTCAGGTTCACTGGACTGATCTTAGTGTCTAATTCATGGTGGGCACTAACTTCTCAAATTCTGGAGCTCTTCACCCTTGGAGTCATGTGGATCACTGCCATTCTCTATCTGAGACACCTTATTCCACGTCATCTAACAGTCACGGCTCAGGCACTGCCAGTCGTTGCTCACTTCTGCATTGGTCGTTGTCTTGGAGCAGTCATCGGCGCCTACGTTGACTATGGGGAAAACGATGTAGACTCACTGAGATTTGTCTATCAGTGTATGGCTATTGCTGCAGCCGTGGTGGCAACACTTTACTTTGTGCTCTACCATGGTATTCTCAAGCCCAGATGTCATGCTCAGACAATAAATCATTCTAGAGGAGCTCCACCGTCTCTAGTACAAGGTAATTATTTTTAGTTATTCTTATCAATTATGCATTAATGGAGACATCGATCATTGAATTTTTTTGCAAAGCTGCCTTACAAGAGCACGAACAAGCCTCCAGTAAGTTTAGATAGAGTCTTCAGTCTTTATGTTATTGATTTGTGCAGTTAAAGGGCTAAATCAGTGAGATCATTTTTTTTATGTATGATTGTTTTACAGATAAGAACGGGAATGGTAATTATGCGCCTCTGAGGGTTTACCACAATGGAATGGGCAGAAAGGGACAATTCCGTTACTAGGAGTGTCAATCGTGGATCCTTCGAGCTGCACGACGAACGTCTTTACTTGTGATAATGCAAGACTGCATTGATTCGACGAGATGCTTTGCCTCTGGAGGATTTCACAGGCTCATCCACGGTCGCTTGTACTATCGTGGACCGAGCGCGCTTTATCAGAGTATAAATAGAAGAAAATTTTCCAAATTGTCTTTGGACTCTGTTTGAACGCGTTCGATTGAATATATTCCTCTAAATTATTTTTTACCTATTTCGTGAGTTTTTTTTTTGTTTAATAATAACATTTATTTTTATACTCTACAAAATGTCAATGTATTTTCTATGTTTAGTCAACAATATCACTATATGTTTCGTTTTCTTTTTTATGTATAAAAGAAAACGTTAAGAGAAGAAATGACGATTTTGCTGCCCTTAGAGAGTTAAGAAATAAAAAGTGTCTATTTATTTATTGTGATTTATCTCCTGATGAAAGAAAGAGAAAGGTGATCACGAGTTATATAAATAAAAAGTACAATTCATGTGTAAGACCAATGACTGTTCACTTAATTATTAATTTATTGATTGGATCGCTTACTTACATCAATATAATTACTCGTAATCATCATCAATATGCAGAAAAGCAGATTTTTTCACATGCACCTCACATAATTCTATTTATCAATGTGATGCCTAATAATTTGTTTCTCCTAACTGTCGATCAATCATTTTATTCTTATAATTGTTCTCAAATCGTTTTTTGTGAAAGGACGTGTCACTTTGCTATGCATCTGTTTTTAATATATTGTTGCTTCATTTTGATTCAATAATTAATTACTTTTAGTGACTACGTTCCAGCGTAATTGAGAGTATTTTTTATTTGTTTCTGGTCAGAAGTCTGGCCTTTTGACACTTTCAATAACATTCTATAACTAACAGAAAAAGAAAAAAGAAAAGTTCTTTTAAAGACATATTTACAGTAAATTTTTCTTTTCATCTTCACAATTTCAAATAGCTGAAGACGGTTCCCATCGTTATCGCATATAAAAGTGGAAAAAATGTATCTTGGAATAGCAAACAAATAATTTGTTATCTAGTTTGTAATAATGCAACTGCACTAGCTGTGATAGAAAACAGAAACGATGCCTGTTTACATATGAAAGAGATACGCCGTACAATGTGATATTATGCGAATACTCTGATTGCTTGTACTGGGTAAAGTCATGAACAATAATGAAAATGAACAAGTTTCAATCTAATATAGTGCACTCATCTTCGTCCTCAGTGTTTTTCCACTTATCAACATCATTACTTTCCTCTTCGATCAATGCTCTCACTGCAATCACAGTTTCCTCGTGCTTGGCTTCCTGACTTGGCGTTAATTTTGGCTCCGATTCTTCGTCGTCTTCAATCAATGCTGTCACCGCATTCACTGTTTCCTTATGCTTGGCTTCTTGACTTCGCGTTAATTTTGCCTCTGAATCCTCCTCGTCAGAAGTATCTTCAGAAGTCGCCTCAGAGGCCTCTTCAGGCTTTTCCAATGGATCTATGATCTCTTTATCATGCTCCTCGTCGATCTGCATCGCCGTTTCACTGTCCTTACTGTCTACTTCTCCATTCTGACAAATCTCTGCTTGTTTGTTCAAATCATTGTCATCCAAGCGAGCATCACAAATTTCTTCCAAAGGATTTTCGTCAGTCTTCTGCGCAATGTCCGCGTCAATAAGTTCAGTCAGCGAAGTTATTTCGAGACTAGCTTTTTCATTCTCCGCATCAACGTCAATGTCCTTTCTATGATCCTCGAAATTTTGTAGATAAAAAATAAATTGCTCCTCATATTTACCAAAGTATTCGTCATGTATCACGGCTGGCTTGTAGACTTCTTTTTTTCTTGTATAGTCATAGTCAGCCTTCATGAGCAGCGAATAACCAATTGACTTATCATAGTCCATTGTCAACATTGTTTCGTAAGCCTGTATCGCCTTATCCTCAGTCTCAACCCTGGCAAGAGTGCCCTGATTGACTGTGTCCTTCTCAACGAACTTTGTGAGCTTCTTCGAGAAATCCAAAAGATACTCCACCTCTGCGTCGTCGTCATCAAAGTCGTCTACATCTGGCTCGGAGTCTCTCACACACTCTAGGTCCAGAGTTCCAAATTTACTACTACGTTCGTTTTTCTTCAGAACAATAGGCCTAGGATCGTCTTCTTCGTTTTTGCCATGACTCTTTTTCCATGGCCTATACTGCTGAACCATCGAATTGTTAAACGCTGCAAGCTCACTCACTACCCGATCAACATTTCGATTGATAATTTTCAGCTTCACATGTGCATTGTGGACATCATTGTCTTCAGGCACACTTTCTATTCGATCTAAATCCAGCTTCAATTTCTCTCGAAGCTTCTCCAGAAGATCATCAATGGCTGAGAGGGGATTATTAACGTTTGCCTCGAAGATTCTTCTTCGTGAACGCACTGGAGACGTTTGTACACCCTCATCTGTCTGGGTAGACAGGTCCTTTGTCGGTTGTTCTGAAGATTTATTTGTCGTTTGTTCTGGAGATTTAGAACGATTGAGAGGGCGTGTGGGTTCCACGATAACTAACTCCTCAGAGTCACTTTCAAGGTCTATCACACTGGGCTCTACAGTCAGATTGCTCTTGCATCTCAAGTAATTGGGCAGCTGTAGACGTGGTGTCGATGTATTCCTATGTGGATTCATCAATGCTCCTCTCGTAGGTATCGACACCATGGGAGCATGCAGTCTTCCAGGCAAAGCTGGCAGTCGATGGATCTGTTGAGGCGTTGTACCACGAGGCAGAGCATCGATTCTTCGCAGAGAACGAACAGGAACGATTGTCTTGCCACCACGAGTCAATGGTCCACGAATAATATTCTGCGAAGGTATCGGATTCAGTGAGATTGCACTGTTATACAGAATTGACTCGGGAATATTAGAATTAGACGATGAATTGGCCGGGAGAATCACTCCTTGAGGCGTCACTGTCTCGTTCTCGCCCTCAATCATCGTCTGCTCGCATTGCAGCAGAGGCGGAGGTATATCGTCGTCCTCAGTTCCAATTTTGGTAGTACTTGGCACCATTTCCTGTAGAACATAGCGTGGTGCTATGGGAATAAAACGTGATGTGCCGTTGAGGGTAATACGAGTCTTCTCTGTTTCGTTACTCGAGGGTCTGGATACCAGCATTGGTTTTCTGCATTTTTTCGATCTGTTTCTTCTCTGTGAGGGCGATCGACTTCGCTCTGATGAATACTCTTCCCCCGAACTCGACTCTCGTCGTCTGCGTCTTGAACGACGACCTACACAACACTTTGTATCATCCTGCTCCATTTTTTGGTCAATTTCCTTTGGAGTCATCGACCGATCTGCTTTAAGTATCCTGGAATGTTTAAATCAAATTGAGATTTAAGTTTAAAAGAAAAGCAATGGATTATTTCTTTTAAACGAGAATAAATATGCAGTTTGCTTACTTGGCTAAAGTCTTGACGTGTTGCTGTAAAGCTCGACAAGTTGCTCTGAGAGCAAACAGATCAGTTGGATCACATACAAAACATTTCCACTTCTCGTCATCCTCAATTTTCTTCTGTTCCTCAGCATCAAAATTTCGCTTTATACACTTGTTGCAGAATGTGTTACTGCAGTAGGAACAGCAATAAAGATTGCCACCGTTGGCACACCAACGACAAAACATGTCAGTCGCATCATCCCCTGATGTCAAACAATCAAATTCTCTTCAAAGAATGTGTTTTTTTTTCTGTTTTCTAACATCGAAATCGAACATACCTTGTTCAAAATTGCCATCACCATAAAATTCTCGACACGATGCACAGAGGAGAGTCTTCAGGATGGGATGTTCCTGCATATTATAGGTTTCAGACGGTGCTGAGCCAATGTGGGCATCACAAGCTGTGCAATGAAGTCGTCGAAAGCGTACTTGAGCAATGCCTGAAATAATAACATGTTCATACTCATTATTTCCAGTCAAAACAATCATTCAAAGCTAGTAAAGGACTAATAAAAATAGAAACTAATACAATGGCTATAAAACAGATGTTACCGATAGAGCAAAGACAATCCATCATTCAAAATTCACATGACAATTTCTTTGATTATTGTTTACGAATCTTACCATCGCCAAACATGCGCCTGAAGAATAATCCCTCTTCTGAACTGATCAATTGCGAGGCTTTTTGAAGTTCAATTGATTTCTTGCAATCGCCAACTGAAACGAAAAAGTGAGGTTAGTATTTCAACATGTAGAGCAGGATCACTCTTCACTAATGAAAAATAGGCATTCTAACCTTCCTCATCAGCGGCTGGAGATTGTCCTTCATTGACCTGGACCTCAAGTAAACTCGCGATGTCCATCCCGTGAAATGCTGCCCCACTTCGTCGCGTCAATTTGTCGGCTGAAATCTACTTCAAAATATTGGTCGAAGCTAGCAGCTCCTCCATTTTATCGTGGGCCCGCGAAATCAGGGGCCTCATTTGCCTTCATTGATCAGCTTTGCGATGATTCTCTTTGAAATGAAGTATATAGAGGGCTTACACAAACTTTATCAATGAACTTTGGGTCCTTCTATCCCTCTCAACAGGGAGAATGAACGAGATGAAGCTTTTATGATCCCAGACCCAGATCGGTCGCGTCTACGACAGCTTCCGCCCGATCAACTTCATTGCCGCTTCATTTTGAATTTTACGCGGGAAACTTCACGGCCAAAATGGCTGACTTCTACCAAATTTCCTCGATTACTTGAATAACCTGCAATATTATCATTTATTTGGCGTATGAGAGGCGGCAAAACATGTTTATGTTAATTCATATTTTCCTAATTTTTCGCAATTTAGATTTCATTAGCCGTTTTTGCGCTCGTCCATTACCGGAAGTGCACGCGTGCGCACTCTATGGTAGCCATCTCATAACCTCACTTTTAGGAAGAATGTCGAAATGTGCCTTTTATCTCATTAACATCTGTGTAAATAGACATTTTTGGAAAGACTGTATTGATAACAGTGTCGCCCATGATTTTTCAGGTGAAAATCGACATGGAGCTTCGAATCCGCGTCTATTTCTTTGTGTCAACAAATCGATGCGCAAAATGGATGCGCAGTCGATAGGCCGGGAAGAATGTTTGTTTACAAATGGCGCCGTCGAGTCGTCCTTTCTTCGTAAACAACCGAAATTGTCTGTCTTCTTGGAAGTTAATCCGATTTCGAGGCAATGACAAGCCCTGGGGATAAATGGGACGTTGACAAAGCCGCACAGAAGTTAACTGACGAGATACAATGCATGACGAATTATAAAAATTTGTACAACGAGATCCAGGTGAGGATTGAGAACGAATTTGCAAAAAGAAAGTTTAATCTAGGTTCTCTTCTTATTCGACAACAAATTTTAGAGACTCGTTGCCTCGTCAGCCGTGAAGAAAGACAACTTCAAGGCGACTCTGATCGAGACTTTGAAGATTAACGGAGTGGAAACCGAGATAAGGAACACAGTTTTCCATTGGGCACGAGCACAAGTAATAACACGAATTTGTATTTGAAATAATTCCTCGAAAAGAATTAATTAATTTCATTCTATTTTTATTTCAGGGTCCACTTCGACCTAAACTTGAAGCACGAGCGCCTGATGTGGACCTAAATTATCTAAAAAAAGCACAAATTCAATGGGAACGAAGAATACAGAAGTCGTTGAACTCAATGTGCAACGAATTGAATGTGCCACTTGCGAGAATTCGTCCGAATGCCGATAGAGAGGAATTGGCTGAGAAATGGAATGAATTGAGTACCTACGACGTTGGTAAGTTAATAAATCCATTGATCAATTTCAATTATAATTATTGAAAGACTGAAAGAAGCCACTGATTGAAGTAAAAACTTCAAGATTTATCCCAGTACAGGCCCCTCTATGCTCCAAAGGATTTTTTAGAAGTCCTCTTCTCAGTTCGTGACCCATCATTCAAGAAACAAGCCAATGAGCCCAATTGGGAGTTCAGTCATATCCAAATCCGCGTTAAAACGCTTGCACAGCTAGTAAGATATTAATTTACATTGCCTTACAAAATGTTAATATATTTTTTTATCAATGAATAAATCAATTTCAGAGGATTAACTACGCCGAGTTGGCGCAGGGAGTTACTTTTCTAGGTGTTAATAATGATATGCCAGCGCTTGGAAATTTTCCAAATCTTGAAGCAGAACGTACAGACTTGGGCGAGAAGGTCCTGAGCTCGAATCATGCACCAATAGCTCAGGAATTTTTGAAACGTGGAGCTCCAAGAGCTCTCAGGGGTCGTCTCTGGTCCCTAGTACTTGGTTCAGTCGTCAAAGACACGGTATATTAATAAAAAATTCTTTTTATTCACCGATTACTTGAAAATTACTTTATTCCTCAGGACAGGAAGTATTATGAGGAATTAAAGGGCTTGGTTCTGCAATACGACATCATGGTGGACAAATTGATAATCAAAGACGTGCAATTGACTGCCAGCAATGACGATCAGTACTTTGTCTTCGAGGATGTGCTTTATAAGACAATGTTGTGCTTCTCTCGTGACTCAGAGGTCTTGGCACCGGTCACGACAGGCAGAAGTGCCGGTGGACAAGTAATTCACGCAGTTCTCCAGGGTAAACCAGCTGCTCTGGAGAATACTCTTGTCTTTCCACCGAGTGGAGTAATTCCTTTCCATGGTTTCACAATGTATGCAACGCCATTCTGCTACTTATTCGACGATCCGTGCATGATGTACTACACCTTTCGTGCCTTCTATCTACGATACTGGCTACGTCTTCACACAGTTTCCAGTCATGAGCAGGGAATAGTTGCCCTTTGTCTGCTCTTCGAGCGACTCCTGCAGTGTCACGAGCCTCAACTGTGGGCACACTTCAGGAATATGCAAGTACAACCGTAAGTTACCACTGAATATAAAGCCTAAAAAAATAATTTCCAGTCGCTTTCAAATAATTTTATTCCTTTCCAGTCTCAAGATCGTATTTAAATGGTTGATGAGAGGCTTCAGTGGACATTTGCCACCAGAACAATTGCTCTATCTGTGGGATCTCATTCTGGGCTACGATTCCTTGGAGATTATTCCCCTATTCGCTGTGACAATCCTCAGCTTCAGAAAGGAAAATCTATTGCAAGTTAACAATCTACACAATGTTGAGGTACTTTATTCATTCATCAATCATTAAATTCTTCTTCAAAAAAACAAAACATTTAATTTCCATCGTTATATACTTTCAGGCGGTCTTAGCCGACTTGTCGTCCCTGAAAGTGATGCCATTGCTGCAGCTTGCTCTATTAAAAGAATAAATTCAGACAACACAAAAATCGAATTGTAATACCTAAATGCAGTATCGCTTTGTCTTTATTGACAACAATGTAACAGAAAACGATATTCCTCTTTTTATTCATCAGCTAATCCATTTCAAATTTTGCGCGCGCTTTCAGAGCCTCCTTGCTCGGTCGGTAACTTATCCATGGGATAAAGGGTTCATAACCTAAAACGAGGGTGGGGCGAGAGAGAGACGCTGGAATAGCACGGCAAAGGGGAGGTTTCCCGTTTCCGGCTGTCATCCGACTAGACGCCTGTCACTGCGCTCGTGTTTATACTAATTTTTTTAGCGCATTCGCCGGACAGCTGGTGAAAAATACACGTCCCCGTAGTGGCACAAGAGAGTCGATTGACGATCAATCGTGTAGTGAGTATCATTCTTGTATTAACGTCTCAGATATTTCTTCATGTAGACAATTGCCTTTATTGCGATGTGTCTCCTTGAATAACCAACTATTTGTTGCAACCCCGAGAGAGAGAGAGAGAGAGAGAGAGCGAGAGTGAGTTCGACTCCTTGGGGTGGGGTAGCTTCAAGCCTCACCCCCGAATTATTAGTCATGCACAGCTTTACGCTACGGTAAAACACGCTCGACCCTAAGCTTGGTCATTTTGTTGTGTCCTTTCACACGATTTTCCACTGACGTGCATTCTCTTCCAGTCCCTTTGCCTTTTTTCGTTCGCTCAGAGCACTCTCAACGACCGGCTCGGATGGCTAATCCCAGAAGGTCATTTTCTACTTAGATTTGTTGTGAAAGACTTCTTTTTTTAGACTATAATAAGCTGATAAGAGTATTTGATAATTGATGTCCAATAAATATCAATTAAGGTTGGCCTTGGATTTCATTTTTCATTTGATAGGAATGTTATTCTTTTTTCTTACATGCTGTCTTTTTAATGATTACAGATTACATGAGTTAAAGCAAGAGTGATCTTTATTGGGTTCGCTGGTGCAAGATGGCTTGGAGATTCAAGGCTTCCAAGTACAAGAATGCCGCACCAATTGTTCCAAAGCCTGAGGCATGTATCAGGGACATTTGTGTGGGCTCTTATCAGACATACGGAAATAACATTGCAGCTTCGGCTGCCTTTATGGCATTCAATGTCGACCACAATGGTAAAATAGAGCTACACGAAGTACAATCATGATCATAAATGGTTATATCTAAAGTTGTTTATGAATAAATTCTATTTATGAATTGTTTTCTTTTTTTTTTTAGGATCTAGTCTCGCTGTTCTGCCACTCGAGGATTGTGGTAGAAAGAGCAAGACCATGCCTCTACTTCACGCCCACGCCGACACAGTAACAGACATGGATTTTTCTCCCTTTCACGATGGACTTCTAGCCACAGGCTCGCAAGACTGTCTCGTAAAATTGTGGCATATCCCTGAAGCAGGCTTGGAAGAGTCTCTCTGCAATCCTGAATGTACATTCTCTCACAGACAAAGACGAGTCGAAGTTGTTCGTTGGCATCCCACTGCTGAGCACCTTCTAACAACAGTCTCTTATACAAATTTATCTCTGTGGGACGTTGTCTCGCAGCAAGAGCTCTTCTGTAATTTTTTTCTTTTCTTTCTCACCTAGACAAAACCTGTTTTTCTTCATCAAAAAAAATTTACACTATGCTGATTCATTGCAGCAAACAATGAGCACTCTGATGTCATTCAGTCTCTCAGCTGGAAGTATGATGGGAGCCAGTTAGCTACATCGTGCAAGGACAAGCAACTTCGTATTATTGATCCTCGAGCATCAAAATCCATCGTTAATACATGCTCCAGTCATCAAAGTATCAAAGACTCGAGGATTGTGTGGCTTGGTAATGGCGATAGAATTCTCACAACTGGCTTCGACGCTGCTCGCCTTCGTCAAGTCTACATCAGGGACTTGAGGAACCTGAATGATCCTGTAAAAACGTTGGAGTTGGACTGCAGCACTGGTATCCTTATGCCTCTCTTCGATCCCGACACAAACATGCTCTTCCTCGCTGGAAAAGGAGATACCACTATTCTGTATATGGAAGTGACAGACAAGGATCCATTTTTAGTCGAAGGAATCCGTCACAGTGGCGAGCAGACCAAGGGTGTTTGCTTGGTTCCCAAGAGAGCACTCAATGTGATGCAGGCTGAAGTTAACCGAGTGCTTCAGCTCACATCGAATATGGTCATTCCAATAATGTATCAAGTACCCAGAAAGGTTGATAATTATTTCTTTTTTCCTTTAGAGATTTTTATTTAAATCGATTTTATAATTTTTTTTTAATGTGGTATTGTAGACTTACAGAGACTTCCATGGAGATATTTATCCTGATACTGCTGGATGCATCGCTCAAAATACTGCCGAGGCCTGGATCAAAGGTCACAATGCCCCAGTTCCGAAAATATCTCTCGATCCTGCAAAGCGCGCAAAAGGAGAGGAACCGATAATGGTAAGTAATAAATGTTACTCTGTGTCTGGTAGTCGTATTATTAGTCGATTTATATATTTTTTTATGGCACTATTAATGATAAGTTTTGTTTATTTAAAGTAGATCATAGATATATAAGGACAGTACTATTTTTGATTTATAATTTTTATGGATATCATTAGCACGAATTTTTATTAAATTAATAGCGTCAATTTCTTTGTGAATGTGTTATTTGTAGTTTTATATCCACCAGTATGTGCATTATTCTTTCACATTTCAGAGCTCCGATGTATGCGTTATTATTTTATGAGCGTTCATAACCGATTGCGGATAATTATTCCTGGCACGTGCAAAATTTAGTGAGTGATCGACTGTATGTGATTGTGACCTATTAGCTTCGTGTTTTTTTTGTCGCTGTGTAAGTAACTTTAAGAATAGTCACCTCGACCTATCATTCCAATTTCAAGCTAAAGAAGAAAGAAATATTCTTTCTCATCGATTGAATTTAATTATTCAATCGCCAAGAGAATTTTTCTTTCCTTCCTGCTTACAATTGCTAATGAATGGTTGAACTTTATGAGCAGCTTTTGAATTTTGTGAGAGCATTAGTGACGCTTCTGTCTTCGAACTCTTCGTCAGCATTGTATAACGAAGAAAAAAATGTACTTCACCTACCCTCCAGATCCACAAGGGAAATCTGGCGTCACTGAAAGAGACCCAGCAAGAGATTAAAGTCGAGCAGGCAAAGGTGGCCAAGAGTCTGCATTCGACGCCAAAGAGCTTCATTCAACCCTCTAAGGTTCAGGCCATTATCCAAGAGAAAGAGGAGAAGAAGGAGAAGAGGATTGAGAGTGAACCAGAGAAGATCGAGGAACCTCCACGATCCGAGACAGACGAGGACATTAAATCCAAGGTGCAGAATGGAGGTCAATCAGTGCCACCGAAGCCTCTACCAAGGTCTTCGCGGGCCAACAGCATCTCCGAGGAAGAGCCCAAGCCTGTAGCTCGTCCAAGAACTTCACCGAGCCCGGGATCAGTCGTCACGTCAGTCAATCCGAACATGGTTGGCGGTTACAAGGTTGGAATCAGGATAGATTGAATGGAAACATATAAAACTGTAGGCTAGAGTGTAAAAGTAATGACGACTATATATGTCCATATAAGTTTAAGATAAATTCATAACTTTTATTATTAAATCCACAGCATTCAACTGGAGAAAAAAAAATTTTTTTTGTCAATTAAAATAATTGTATTACAGCCACGATTGGGACCAAAGCCCTTCCAGGCCAAATCCGGCAGCCAGGAGTTCTCGTTCGACAAGGTTTTCTCCGTTCCTGTAGCTCCAAACACCGAGAGCAACGGCTACACGGCAGACACAAGTGGCACCGCAGACAACGCAATCACAGACGTCGATAAATCACCTACATTCGAAAACGAACGAATCAAAGAAACAGAGAATGGCAAGAGTGACTCAAGCTCAATGGAGGAAGACGCAAATTCCAGTGATTCAGGCTACAAGCCAAAGACCCCAAGTACTGCCGAGAGACGCAAACTCTTCGAGACAAAAGTAAAGGACGAATCACCGGAGAACGAAGAGCCAGGGAATTTAGAACGTGGCGGCTTGAATAGAAACTCAATAGCAGAACGAAGGAGACTGTACGAGAGTCGATCTGTCTCTGTGACTGATGGCAATCTCGCTGAGAAGGCAATGGGTTCACCAACAGCCCTGAGAAGAAGAGATTCATTCAAAACAAAGAGCGAAGTGATCAAAGAGGATGATGTAAAGAAAATAGTGCCAATGCTGAGGCAGCAGAGCATGGATCCACGTTTGGAGAAGCCTGAGCCCATAACGACTCCCACTCCAAAGAGAACGTCCACTGTCTTTGGTCGAGTCTCAAAGTTCCGCCATCTGAAAGGAACGCCTGGACATAAATCAACGCACATTGAGAACATCAGGAATATTAGTCGACAGATTTCTGGCGAGTGTGATGGATTCCACGCCAATTCAGACCGCGTGGCAGTCCCTCTGAGTGGTCCGGGAGGCAAAATAGCTGTTCTGGAGTTAAAGAAAACTGGTAGATTGCCTGATGGAGTAATGCCTGCACTTGTTCACGGTGCAAGTATCATGGATTTCCAGTGGGATCCTTTTGATAATGAAAGGCTGGCTGTTGCCTGTGACGATGGCATGATCAGGCTCTGGGAAATTCCTGCTGGTGGTCTAGTCGAGCCCACGAATGAGCCTAAATACACGATCGAGGCGCACACAGACAAGATTTACCTGATCAAATTTCATCCACTGGCGTCAGACGTTCTTGCTTCTGCGTCCTATGACACAACAGTAAAGATTTGGGACTTGGCACCATTAAATTCTGGGACTTCAGCAGTCGCTCGAGTCACTTTAACTGGACACACAGATCAGATTTTCAGTCTTGCTTGGTCACCATGTGGTCAGTATCTCGCCACTGCCTGCAAAGATGGCAAGCTGAGAGTCTACAAGCCAAGAAGCAGCGAGTCTCCTGTGAATGAGGGCAAGGGACCGGTTGGTACAAGAGGCGCAAGAGTCGTATGGGCACTCGATGGACGTTACTTGGTGGTCATGGGCTTTGATAAAGTCTCTGAGCGACAGATAATGGTTTTTAAAGCTGATAAATTGAATTCTCCACTGAATACAGTTGGCCTGGACGTATCTCCGGCAATCTTGATGCCATTTTACGATGAAGATAGCTCGACTTTACTCCTTACTGGTCGTGGAGACTCAACAATTTATGCGTTTGAGGTCACTGAAGAGGCTCCTTACTGCTGTCCCTTGAGTCATCATCGATGTGCTAGTCTTCATCAGGGACTTTCATTTCTTCCGAAGAATAAGTGTGACGTCGCCAGCGTGGAGTTTGCGTCTGCATTGAGACTCACAAATAATACGATTGAGCCTCTGAGTTTTACTGTTCCACGAATCAAGAGTGATCTATTCCAGGACGATCTTTTCCCACCGACTAGAGTCACTTGGAAGTCTACACTTACGTCGACTGAATGGTTTAATGGTGTGAACAAGCACGCACAGAGGATAAGCTTGAAGCCGGCTGGAATGGACTGTCGTAAGTATTTAATAAAATAAAATGAATGAAAAAAATTTAATTTAATTCATTAAAACTTTTTTTTCTGCTTTGTAGTTACAGAAAGTCAAGGCCAGGGAATTGTGACAGCACCAGTATCAGCCAAGCAATCAGGACAATTCTCAGTGTCCTCGCAGTCATTTGGGAGAATGGGATGGAATCCAGACATGTCTGGCTTACTCAAAGCCAAGCAGGATGAGGTAAACAACTCAATTTGTCTCATTCGCATGTTCAATATTATTTTTGGCACCGCTCGGATACAAGCAATTTCATTTAAACAAACTCTTTCATGTATCTGGCTTATTTTACTGGCAAAATTGCACGATTTTTTTCATGAAACATTCAAAAGTGCTTTAATAGGAAACTAAAAGAAAATAATAATAAATCTTGTCGACGGTGGCCATTACATTGAAATTGATGGATGTCTTGAATGTATCGTGTGTGCTATGGTTGTGTGGTAGATCCAAAAAAATATGAGCAACATTGTGGGCGACGTGATACAAAGTTCGCTGGAGCAGGACCACATGGAGGGCGTGGACGAACACGAATGGGTAGGTTTTACTCGCCTTTTGCTGTTTTTTCTTCTCTCGTAGCATTGAAAGTACATAGATAGAAATATATTATTACTGTTAAACATCTATTTATCGGATTCTTTTCATTTCTAGGACGACTGAATCAATCGACAGACACCGATTAGCTGCTCCGAGCGGAACGCCGAATGATTTTTGAATGAAAAGGTACCTTCGAGGATGATTCATCGCACGTGCGAGGGATACCTCCAGCCATTGGGCTCCCCATCACAGAGCCAAGCCATAAAACTTATCCTAATCCCGCTTTTTTTTCTATCGTACCTATATTGCTTTATATCCTCAGTGACTTGCTGTTTCCTTTTCCGCTCTGCAAATCGGATTTAGTTTATAATTGTTTGCTTCCCTCGGGAGTGCCACACGTGGAATGAATCTATTATCAATCCTTAAAGGATGATGATTATTTATTGATTAATTAATTAATTGTGCATTTCGTTGAAATTGAGGCAATGATTTAATTATTTACTTTTTTCGGCGATATTTATTTAGTATTTCCTCTTTGTCTTATTCATTAATCGACAGTGTGAGCGCGATCTAAGTTATTGTAAATTGTCTTGAAGACCAATTGCGCCGAAATCAGAAATCGAGCTCGACGATTGTGCTCTATATATTGTGCGTCTTTAAAAAAAAAAAAAAAAAATT
>JABSMT010018614.1:0-17194 GCA_018902335.1 Eumacrocentrus americanus | reverse complement strand
TATATATATATATCCATCTCTATGACTGACAAGAAAATGACTGAAATATCTTACATATCAAGTTATTGAGAATTTAACGACCTAATTCAACCGTCTTTGATGAAATTTCTTTGTTCTCTGGTTGACAATAGATTTCATACACTGCTTGGTGGAAGAAAGGCAATGTCTTGAATGCTGGCAAACGATGTTTATGGGAAAGTGCACCAGGACCGTCGGATTGTCAAGAGAAATATGGAATCTGCATGCTTGGCCAAGCTGGATGTTCATGGGTGCCATCAGTTGCTTACAAGAAATGTGTTGTCAAGCATCAACGTTATCGAGACCAACAACGAGCACGAGAACCTTAATTGTTATTGAGAACAATTCTTATTTCTTTTTCTCTGTAATAAGGATATTTCACGAAACAATCGTTTATTTTTTTTCTAATGGGCACTTTAGATCGAGCTGGATATCTATAATCAGGTGTCCATTCTCAATCAAAGATATATACGTATATTAGAAATATACGTTAATTATTTTGACGGTAAAAAATGATTAACTGATTTTCACGGAGGCTATAGTATTTTGCGAACGAGTTTCTCGCTCATTCGCTCTTTGTAAATATCTTATGCGAATTTTTTTTTCATGTATATTGAGCATATTTAAATTATTCTACAGTGTTACGCGTATATTTAAGAAAATTATTAATACATTATTTGAGAATGATCAATTGATCATGGAACATTAATACCTTTTTGTTTGATTAAAAAATTTCAAACAAATACGTATACTATGCATATACGTATCTTTTTAGGTATAAAGAAATACTCAAGCTTTGTGTATGTAGATAGAGCAGCTTCACCACCATAATCGATATTATTACATAATTTATATCTTCCTGTGAGTTATAATTTATCGCGATAGGCGACACACGTGTACCTGCGCTCAATTTAGAGTTTTAAACTTTCGTCTAATAAATTGCGTGGTACATGCGAGTAGAATTCTCAAGATGGTTTTCACGTAAAATTTAAATGTATCATTTAACACAAGCAATAAATGTTCCAAGATAAATAACTAGTTATATATGTACTCACCATTTCCCGATGATTTGGATAGAAGGTCTGCTCTATGAGAGGGAAGTTATCCTTTCCTAATCGACGTTGAAGCCCAAGCAGGTGAGCGAATACCCATGGCTTGTCCTACAAGAAGAATGCAATTTTCTCCTTAGTATAATTCATTAAACTTTTGCTATTGTAACTAAATTTTATCTCATTAACTTTCATCGCAGCTATTAAACAAACTCACTTGAAAGTTGTAAATTGCCGTAAGATTATTGACGCTTGCAACGCTTCCGTACATCAGACCCAGTAGAATATTTTTATTATCCTCACCAGCATCTCGAAGATTTTGACGAACTAATGCAAAGTCAGGCTTGAAGGATCTACAAAATAAAGTAAAAAAATATGAATCCTCACCAACGAAGAAATGCCCCCAGCATATACAACCATTAGTGAAACAAAACTTAATTATTCAAATGCTTGAGTATACAATAAATCGTAACAAAGCACTTAAATACCAACAATGAGACTCATTAGAGAGGTCATGAAGGAATAAAAACAGAACAAATAAGTCCATCCTATCAAAGCTTGCAATGGTCGCAAGACCACAAACGCCGGCGCCGCAGACCAAAAGCCATAAATCCTTTCCTTTTATGGGACACGGGAGTTAATTATTGTGTGTAGGTGGCATATGGATGAGTAGCGACTTAGTGGTGTTGGTGTTGGTTCTTTCCTCTCCAACGACACACTTCACACAGCAGGCGACTCGTTATTGTCCAGTCGTCTGGAACTAGCCGTTTTGTCGTCACTTCTTTAGCCCGGAAATGGTACAGTACAAGCTATATACCACTACCAATAAAGCATCAACGTCTATTATTCCATCCTGATAACGATGATCGTCCTCATTACCTCTAGAAGTTCTCAACGACCATTCTTGAGTTATTGATAACCATTTATACCAGACAACCGGTTGGATTGTACGTTTGCCCCGTAATTGCAGAGTCCACGTCGACACTTATGCGTCGCAAGAAACTGAATTATGAGAATGGTTTTCAAGGCAATTTCAATCATTATTGTAGACTTCTATGTCCTCCTTCCTTTTGATCTCTATCGAATTAATGGCGATTTATATATGTGACTGATGCGCAAGAAAATTTACCTGATGACCTTGGACCCGTTCCGGAAGACAGCCATGGACACGGTGGCGCCTGCCTCACTCGCCGTGAGGGACAGCTCTCGGAACTCTGCCTGCTCCACGCGGATCTCATAGTCACCATGGAGTCTGCGACCTCGGAAGTACTTGCTCCAGTCTGTATTCTGGTCGTCAATCACGAGGAGAGTGAAGCAGCGATCCTTGTTGTAGGAAGAGCCTCGAGTGGATCCACCCACGGCAGCACCGAGAATCGATGCACCCTGATGACAAATCATTTTTCTTTTCAACCAATACAAGATATATACTATCGTTCAAGCAAAGACATTATACCAAGGCATATACATCATATCTCCCTTGCTACTATCACCCCTTGCGAAATCAGAGCGTGATGACTCTAATTCACTTACGCTTGCAACTGTCGTAGCGTAAACGCTTGCCACGAAACTAATTTAGCGTGAGTGCCTCAGCGATTGCATGACTATAACAGGCGATATTGATAAACGATCATGTTTGCGAAATGCTCGCGCTGTATCTCTGAGTTTTCCGGGTGACCACCCAGCAAACTGATTTGCTCCAAGTTCTGTCTCGGAAATTCATTTGAGACATACTTCAAGCTCTGTTAAATCCCCACAGGACTCGTTTGTCCCTGGATACTCAACTCGATTGAACGTTTACGATAAAACTCGAGGACTATTTATCAATCTCTGTTGACCAGGAATGATCAGTTTCCAACTGTCGTTTATCTTTGTAGAGCATATGACTTATATAGAATTGGATCTGTTTTTTACCTGATCACGAGCTGCTCCTGTGAGACTCTGCACCCTCTGTAGAAGGCTCTCACGGGTCTTAGCTGGCGATGAAGGTGCACTGGTTGTCCTCGACCCAGGTCTTAGATTGAGACTCAGGTCGCCAGCAGTGCCGACGATCTGACTGCCTGATGGTGGTGCTCCAGGCACTGGTGGTTGATTCGGGGGTGGTCCAGCAGTCGGTTGAGACTGCAGAGGCCGGTCTGGGATGCCTTGGTATGGCGTTGATGAGTCTTGACGTACCATGGTGGCCACCCCGGGTTCGGTTCCCGGCTCATCGTCAAGTTCCGAGCTCAAGTCCCCGGACGAGAACCTGGAAGACAAGCTATGGTGGTCGTCGTGACAGTGATAATCGCGCCTGGGGTTACTAAACGAGGCCACACTCAACAGTGAGACTGCCAAGCGATGAAAGGGGTGCCTGGGTAGGATTTCAGCTGATGCCATTATTATATCAACGACCGATCACATGCGCCAGTGATGATGCTTCAAACGATGTCGTCGTGGAGCTGAGCTGATAACCGAGGTATTTGTTGAGGAATTCCTGAGATGCTTGGTGCTGAAGCAAAGCTATAGGTATATGCACAAATGTACACCATTGTTATGGAATTTCTGGGTGACGATATACATAGGGCGGGGGCGTTTTATGGAGCTTCAATTATGAAAGTCGATGAAAATGTAAGTTATGTCGTCACTACATGCATAAATATTTCAAGAATGTGTGAGATGTGGATATGGTGATGTAATATAAATGATTTTTTGGATTTTCAGGGAAAACATATAGAGATATGACAGAGAAGGACTCAGCTGATGCTTCAACTATAATTGATCAACTTGGAAGATGAATAGTATATAGCTGAGCTATAGGAAGCTCTTGATTATTGCTTCTCATGAGCAATGGGGTCACGTTGAACGTGTTTAATTACTTCAGCAAAACATGTGGCATGGGTGACGTGTGAATGTGGGTATTGAAATAACAGCGAATAGCCACGCTGCACATGATGAATAACCAAGATGTCATCGTAATTTCATGCCGTGCAATTCACGTATAATTCAGCCCGCCACAAAAACTCTCCAACCTTTCTTCCGAGGTATGTGAGTCTCGTTGATTTTGTTCCTCTACCTCAGCTTACTTATTCATGTATATAATATCCACAATAAATCAATTAGAAAGTAGAAAGCATGCAGAAAATGGGATGGTTCATAAATAAATACTTGAATAGGACTCACCTCCGTTTCAAGTAGTTGACATTAGTGGTGAAAGATTGACGGAAGCTGGAGAAGGAAATGTTGCCGGGTGATGGAGCAGTTCCACAATACTTGGCGCACCCGCCGCGGCCGGTAATCTTGCTGGCTCTTGTTTCTCGTCGTTCTCAATATGTGAAGATATCCTTGTGCTTGTGTTCCAAGTGCAGGGAGGATCACGAATCTATTGTGATGTTATTGATGGCGGATGAATGGATGATTGCGCGTTCTCCCCCTTCACTCGTTCATTCGTCACGAACAGACTGACTTGTTGATCCGTGGAATAAAGCTTGAACGTAAATTAACTCAAAATCAAAGGGTGAACTAAGAGAGGTGAAGAAGGACAAACTAAATAGTTCAAGTTGAAATCTGAAACATTAACAGGAAAGACACTATTCAATTCACCAATATCTCTCACCCTAATACTTATAAGATAAAGACCAAAACAGATAAAATTTGATAAAAAGGTCCTGCTGAAACTTGAGCAAAGATCCAACTCCCCAGACGGAATATTAATACTCAGTCGCCACGAGTAAACCAGAGCTTCTACATGTTTACGTTAAAGTGTAATAACCGTCACCAAAAGACTAATATGCTTGAACTAGATAACAGCAAGGACAAGTCATGGAAACTTTCAGACACTGCTGTTGAAAATTACCGCTACTAATCCCTTCAACACCTAGCCACAGTACTCAGCATCAGACTAAACTCAAGATTCACACATGTTAAGGTCTGAAAAAGGAAAAAAATTCCTTCTACCCACCATCACCATGTACGTTCAATATTGATACAATACTCCTGCTTTCATCTACGTGCTTTACATATGCACGTTTCCATCCCTTTTTTTACATTCCTTCGCATTGTCGCCTACCCGTCGTTTTTTGCCACCCCTTCTTCAATCTTTCCGGCGCGTGAATATGCAAATGCTGGAGGCAAACCTCGCAATTGCCACTCTCTTGCGTTGTTAAGACGCCCGACAAAGTGAGCGTTCATTAATTTGCAGCTCCCCTACATGTATGTAAGTATAACACCTTCCTTCCTTCCTTCCTCTATCTGATAACTCACTCTCACTCGTGACTTTATTAAATTTTTTATCAACTCGATACCGCTGACATACAAAACGTATGGGGGGGAATGTTTCCACAAAAGTTAGTTGAATTTGTCCCCCACCCTTCGAGTTATTTAGTGCCTCATTGAACACGGCTTTCGTTTGCCGCGTTCGTGTTTTTGAGGAGATTGAGTGGATACTGTGTCACTGGGGACATGAATAAAAAATTGAGACTGGGATTTTTTGCTTTTAAAGCGGTGGATGTCAATTTACCAAAAAAAGAGATTGAATCAGTGAGGGTTTTAATTTATCTACAAATGCAATTTTACTCTCTAATAATATTATATTTCACAATGTAATAATAACTCACTCTGGAGCTTAATATTTTAACAAAGAGAAGAGACTTTTAGATAAAAGCTAACGAACGAATGCGAGATCCTTTCCATTACCACAGCAATTTATTTATACTCACTACTACTGCTACTACTACCTACTATCGTTCTCAGGTTCTTGCATTTTGCTATCCGCTTTCCTCCAGCCTTCATCTCCTTTTTCTCACTGGTGAGTGCACTCCCGGTGAGCTAGGGAGTACAGTAGAGGGTGGCGCACGACAAGAACTACCGGTGCAAGGTGTGTATGTACCTATGTAAAAGGAAGCAAATGCAGGAGCAAGTGAAAACGACTCTGTGTAAGTATAGATGTATATCTCTGTTGCGTATACGAGTAGAGGTATATAGCTCACGGAAGACAGAGAAGGAAAGATAAGGGCGCGGAAATGGGAGAAGGCAACGCCCTCTCAAACATTCCATCTAGCCTCTGGGGTAAGCGTCTCCCGTATCGACCCACACCCTCGGGACATCGACTTTGCGGGGTTGCCTTCAGTATTAATGGGTGGACGGGAGAATCCTACATACAACGAGTGTATTTCATTGACACTGAGGAGAAAAATAAATAGGTGAGTATATATAGAATCTTGTCAGGTAACAATCATCAATCAACTCTAGTTCTGATAATTGCTTACAATCAAATAATAATTAAAAATCAATTTAGGCTGAAACTCAATTATCCATGTCATGTCGACAACGTGTGAGCACGGTTTGTGATGGGGACAAGCAACTCGAGAAGGAAAAGGACTCTTACAGTAATCTCAGGGACGATATTAATGGACGAGGAACTTAACCGACAGGGGTGGAAACTCTTGAAAAAGCCTGGAGGATGAGAAAAAGTCCAGAAGTGTTCTGGAGAGGCTTCTGGACAAAAGTTTTTCCCACCCTTTTTATAAGGTACGGTAAGAATGAAAAGTTGCGCAAGGCATTGATCCAAATCATTAGCTTGCATCAGTTTACAAAGAGAAAAAAAAATATACATATATATATAATGTCACCTCATTTGCATGCAACTGTGTTTTTTGTATTGAAGAAAATCGATGAGCAGGTCTATAGGATATTAGATACGAAATAAAAATCAATCTTCTTTGGACAAGTAAAGCTATATTATTCATTCCTATGTACTATCTCATTTGCAAGCTTCACCACCTTTCGCAAAAGGGATACGTACTGTAGAATTTATTACACTATAAATTGTCTAGCCACATATAGCTCCAGAGAGGATATAAAAGCGGAGAACAAGACGAAAATTCATTCGTAAATTAAGTTAAAACGCTTGAATATGACTTTTTTTCTCTAGGTCTGGCTGTGGTGAGAGAAATTCACGAACTCGCCCATTTTCCCTTTATAACACACCAGATATAGAATATAATATTGCGGTGGATCCCGAACGTGCTTTATGGAAACCAACCGCAGAGTAGACGATTTGGCATTCATGAAATTCAGCCGCGCTAATGTTGATTGCAAAGCTCTTCCGGAGTGAGATGTCCACGAGGAGCCCTTGTGTAGCGGTAACAAATAAAGTGAGATTCATATATCCATATAACAGAAAGTAGCGAAAAAGCAGCGAATTTACTATTCGTTCTCGCTCGACCATGAAAGATCCTATTAGATAAGTTATGAGTTCGTTTTTTTTTTTGGTGACGAAAGGCCAAAGCTAAATGTCACGACCACGCCTGCATAGTAATGGCGAGGAAACTCGCTGTGTGAGAACTTTGTTGGGTAACTTGAGCCCTTGGTCGTTAGCCAAGCCAACAAAGAGGACTATAAGAAAAATAGTAAATAAAAAAACTGCATATTATTATTATTTTCTAAAAAGAATCATGTCGTAATTTTGTGTTTTATTGAGAAATGAAAAATGGTTTTATCCTGAAGCATAAAGCAAACTGGAATAAAAGTCTGTATGGAGTTGGGAAATTTATGAGAAAAGAAAGAGATGTAGATGGGTTATAGGAACAGTTATTCAAGTGTTACGTCACTTTTGGGTTACCGAACAATTCTGTATGCAATCGAATGAAAGTTATTACATGTGTATGTAGCAAAACTTTGCGGCATCGCTATTTAGAATCTGAAACGCATTCACAATTGCCTTAGATATTCCGGTCTTTCTCATTATACAAACTGCGACTCCACAGGAATTTCTGTCCCAAAACTTTTTGAAAACGCTTAGGACATCAAGCATGTCATGAGTTAGAAAATACTTTTGATGAAATTGATACAATTTATGGTATATTAAGTCATGATTATGATATTCAAGTATAAAAATGATTAGTTAATTATTATAATTTGCAATCGTGTGTCTTTGAAGTAAATGAATGATAATGAAGATGAGGAAATTCTATGTTCGAGTGCTCATTAATCTTCAGATATATTTCAAGAAGACTGGTGATGGGGAACGTGTATTTGAACTTGATCGAAGGGCAAGTTTGGGTCACGAGTGTTCGAGAACAGTTTGAATAACAGCAGCCAATCTCATACAAAATTGCTCGAGCCATCCCCATTCCTTATTGGCAGATTGGCTCGTATCCAAGTTTACCTATTCTGGAACAATTCACGTCGCCTGGAATTTCATTTCCGTGATTTTTTCCCTTGCATTCATATATATGTATAGATATATTTATATATTCTGACATGGAACGCGTGCAGCTTAAATAAAACCGAGTCGTTGCATGTGTGTCTTCACGTAACAAAAAGAATTTAATACCATAAATTCACTCATAAAATAGTCTCTCACTAAGTGGAAAATGAAATTTCATGATAAAATCCTGTTTCAGTCATTGAGTTCACAAACAACATAATTTTTTTTTTTTTTTTCATTTGTATCAATTACAACTGCGCAACGTTGCAGCATGAAAACCATTTTAATTTTAGTAACCAGATCTCACCAAGTATGCAATTAATTTAATGTAATAAAAATTTAATATCTCTATTTCCAGCTTCATGCCTCTCTGATGTTCTTTTCGACTACAATAGTCTGCACGTCGATACTGATATAGAAAAAACAATGAAATTTCACATGATCAACTGAATGGTTATCACCACTGTGGGAACCACTCCAATTGGGAATTGAATAATTCAGTGATTGGCAAAATTCATGTGAATTAACAAAGCAACGTGACGACTACAATGGTATCAGCTAAAACAATGAAAACGATATGCATTGAAATTAATTGCATCGCGTGAACCAAAAGTAATTTAATCATATCTCCATTTCCCAGGCAATCTATACAATAAAATAGTCCAAGTGGAATTTTTTTCAAAATATTCAATTCCTGACGCACTTTCATTCATCAAAACTAGGACACGTTTTAAATGTCACACGGGAATCCTGAATTCGGTGCGGTGCATAGAGTGAGTAAAAATATCTACATGTATAATATGTCACACCCAAGACAAAAAAATTCAATATCTACATTTCGATCTCAATACAAAGAAAAATCAATTTTTTTAATCAATCATGTTACAGAAATAATAAAACGAAACCTTTTTCACGGTGATCGCTTGGACTATTCATTAGAGTCTTACCTCAACAATCGGTGGCGTACACCACTCGCGAAGATGAGGAAGAAAGAAGTAGAGTTACAACAAGACTGGCACGAGCAAATAGAGATTTCAGTCTCCAATGACGATAATCAGCTAACAACACGACTCGTCGTTCTATCTCGTGCAAAACGTTATCTTTATTTTTTATTTTACCCCTAAAACTCTCGCTGTCTCGACAAAAATTACCGTGGCGAATCCCCCGTGGTCGAGACGTAGGTGAACAATCACGTGAAACTGGTACGCGGGTCACGGCTGCGTAGTCGTGGATGATGGCTTGCGCACTAGGTGCATCCGACGACGTTCAACGTCTTTTGCGGCGAATTCAAAAACCCCGAGGGTTGATAGTCAAAAATCCACAAGTCCAACAAAACAACGGGTAACTCGAATAATTCGATAAATTCAATAATAAAGCTTCACTAAATTAATGTCTCAATTTATTGTATTGATGAAAAAATTGATTTGTCTTATTGAATACCTCGGAAAACAACATCAAATGAGCTAAACTGACGCTCCAACAGTAACAGGGTAGAGGAGAGATCCGTGCAGTTCGACTTACCTATGTCGTGTGTGTGTACTACCCACTAGTTTGCCAGTGAAGCAGTGAAGCTCGCCGAAGAACCAGGAGGGTGTCGCCCGGGTTGCATTGGGTCGATAACGCCGCGACTGCGCCACTTGGTCCCACAACTGGGCTGTCAGCAATCAGCCACTTCATCCCTTCCAAAAGGGAGCAACCAGGCCAGAGATCTGCCCGCACACCACGCGTCGGAGTCAGAGAGACATGCACCTAATACTCCACTAGCTCCCTGTTCGAGGGAGAGAATTGAATAGCATGGGAGACACATGCAGCAATTCCAGTGATCTGGATGAAAAGCATTACACACAGGGAAGAGCAAGAGGGAAAAATCCTGGATGACTTAGCATGCTCCAATGACACTGTAAGTCAGCTAAAGGAAACCTCTGACGATGCTTCTGGCTCACTTCACTCTTTTGGCTTGCATTCAGAATACTCAAGCTTGTATAAATGGAAATAAAAGCTTCTTTTTCTGTTATAGAAGATCTATAGAATAAATGATTATTTCGCAGGAGAGTCATTTAGTTATCTAGGATAGACAATCTGACATGTAGGGGATGTCGTATAGGACGATGGATCTAAAAGTGAAGAGCATGTGTATCAGGGACCGGCTGAAAGACACAGTATTGAACATTATATTGACAGCGATTGTATCAACTCTGACCCATCAGAGAATTCTAGATAGTTGCAAGGGCTTCAATTCAAGGTGAATGGAGTCAATGTGAATGGAACCGCAAACAAAGATTCAATACTATCATTAGAGTGGATATAATGTAAAGGGGAGAAATGCTGTGTAATGCAAGCGAAAAATTATACTATACCAGGAATATAATGTAACATGTGTGAACATTCGTCAAGAATGTAAAAAGCTAACAAGGGGATTAAATTAATCTCCGACAAGCATTAAAGTCATGTCTTTTGCGTAAACATAATAATGAATATTCATGAATCTCTGTAAAAAAAAATGTGTATGTACGACATGCATTCAAATTTAAACTTTACAGAGCGGAGTGAAATAAGTCGGTAAGATAGTGAACATTGTCGACAATTTATCTATAGAGATGTTCATTACCAACTGAATGAATAAGTGGTGGCGCTGCGTGATAATACTATGATTAAATGGCGTCCCCTAATTGTAAGTTCTATATGGGGGTAGCGTCTCATTTGAGCCGGGAATCAAGTTTGAACACAAATACGTTACAAGCAATTATCAGACTTTGGGCATAAATCGGTAATTATCTCATGATTTCCCACGAATTAACCTATTTAACATGCGTCTAACATTTCTATCATTATTTCAGAAATTTTAAAACGTGCCTGACGAATCATTTTGTGTGATTCTCAAGGATTATAGTCATTCTAACCAACAAATAGTCGATTTCGATACTGAATCATCATGACCAAGGCAAAAAACTTCATGTGACATCAGACTGTATGTGAAAATACTTCGAATCACTCCAACTAATCCAATAAGCACTTCATTGCGAAGCTTTTTTCCAGGACAAAACTTATTGTGAGATTCTTCAAGTTCTGTTTGGAACATCATAAGAAAAAAAAAACATGCCACGTACAAAAGTAATTAGAAAACGCAAGTCCACCATCTCTGAAATTGAGGAGGACTTTGCAAAACAAGCCAAAATGCGAATTCACAAGAATGAAGTTCATTTTGATATGCTGCTCCAAAGTATCTCCAATGAGGTGGATGTTGTATTGAATAGTCTTCCAGACGAGGTTCGTAAGGTCACACTGGACCTTCTGATCAATCTAGATGAAAATGAGGACGTTCAGGATGTATCCTCGACTAGTGAGGATCAAATTCCCATAAACATCGTACCACCATCGACAGTTAAAGCCAAGAAGCCATTGAAACGACAAACTGCAGCTTCTACAGACGACGGATACGTGACTGAGAGTGGTACGCAGCAACATCAAAGCAACAAACATGTATCCAGAATTGATAAAGTCACATCAACAACCAAACGAGGAGTAGGCAAATCTAGACGAAGCAGTTCCACGAGTCAGATTCGAGAAAAAACTCGACAGAGATCATCTTCTCGTGGTGGATCGGGCTCAAGGATGACCAATAAGATGGTGACTCCAGCTGCCCTTCGAAATCAAGCAGAATACAGTCTGGTTACTCCTAAAGTAAAGCCAAACACTCCTCTGAATGTATTACGACGTCCAAGAGAAGGTGAAATGGCTCTAAGTATGCAAGGAAGTCCACTGTTGGTTTCTGCCATTGTTCAAGATCGTACAGCTAATATCAATGTGCCTTTACATAATGGCAATGTCATCTCTCTTCTGCCCAATGATGGACTCAGACTTTCTCATATTCCACGTTTGGATGAGGAGACGATGAAGCAATTGAAGACACTGAAGGGACACATTGAGAAAGTCATTGGTAATCGTTAAATAATCATAGAAATCTCATGAATTCATTGAAGTATTTTTTTCTCTAATTTATATAAAGAAAAACCAAGCAGAATATCTTATATATGTCTTGACTGCTTTCTTTTCTCAATGTTATTTTAAGATCTCAGGATTACAAATTAGTCTTATG
Source organism: Eumacrocentrus americanus (assembly GCA_018902335.1). Classification (NCBI taxonomy): domain Eukaryota; kingdom Metazoa; phylum Arthropoda; class Insecta; order Hymenoptera; family Braconidae; genus Eumacrocentrus; species Eumacrocentrus americanus. The sequence goes on along the minus strand of JABSMT010018614.1, from coordinate 4,848 downwards.
CGTGAACAAATTTGTTAGTAGTGAATAATTGTATTGAAATAATTTAACATATTTTTCTTGCATTCTACATATACTCTACAATAAGGTATTAATACAATAACAGTCGTCATACATATGTAAGTCTTTGCTCTTCACCTTGTTGGTAAAGTTTGCGATTTCGACATTGTGTGTGTGTCAGCATGCGCCATCTGCATGAATTACATAAGCAAAAATATATAAAATAGAATTGTAAAATTGTTCAAAAGAAATCTAACACATTTAAAGTGAAATATAAAGTAATTTTCCATTTTTTCATAATAAACAGCAGTCTTTTAAATATATTCATTGCCCTTTCCAATCACAACAAGAGATTTCATTGGTCGGTTATGAAAATTTGAAAAATTCCTATTCGTCATCAGAGGTAGAGCATCCATTCGACCATTGCCACATGCAAACAGCGTCGTAGAAGCACTCAATCAGCTGTATATACTACACGTATTTTCCCATTTTTCCAGATGCCGCTGGACGTTTCAGCCACGCACAACGATTATCTCTCTAATAATCTTCATACATAACGTGGCTCACGTGAATTGTTTAGCTAGAAAAAGTGCTTTTAATTTATCAAATCATATGAATAAACGCTTTTAATCGCACAATGGGGAATCAGGTGGCTCGTAAACTTGAGGGATCGGCGAAAAAACAAGGGACCCCAATACTAGCCAGTAATCTAACCCCAAATAATCTAACGCCGAAGTCGATATCACGCAGCCCGTCGGGAGCTGATTTTGAAAGTAATTTCGTGACACACTTCAAACCCGTCGACAAACTAAGCAAGGTGAGTCACAATGCTTATGACTCCAAATGAATTTGTTGTCTCACTGCGCATTTAAAAATAAATTGGTTCAATCTATCTGCCCTCTATCATCTAATTACTTGGACAAAATGTTTTTATCAAAACTTAAAGAAAGAAAAATGATTGTATGATTTTATTTCCACAGATATTGGCTGAACGAAGTCACCATGAAGAGGATACTCATGGCATCTCCAAGGATGTATTCGTTAAATATCTATTCCCACGTTACCCTGATCTTGGAGCAAGATTGTTTCGACATCTTCACAGTTCGTCTAAAGCCACGACAAAACACCTGGGAACGTCTGCCTTCAAGCAGCAAGTCGAAAGAATGCTGTCTATTATGAATGATCGTACAATACTTGATATTTATGTGAAAATGTACTCTGACGATGGAGCAGATCTCACACCTGAGACTTTAAGGGATTTATTGATGATTTCTTATCAGTTGGCAACTGACAGTGAGTCAAGTTCTTGTGCTTATGTGCACAGAACCATTGGAGCAGTAGTTACTTCGTGTGTAAGTTAGCTAAAGACGATTATTCTTTGTTTATTTAGATTAATGGTGGTCATGTATTATTATTATTGTTCATGTATTTTGTTTTAGTTTCATGGTAAAGAAGCTCTCTCTACAAGTTTTGTGAGCAATTGGCTGTGGCAACATTGTCCAAGGGTTGTTTATGGAGTGCACAGATACGTGGTTCATATGATAAGCACGGCCTACCGCAATGGACAAGCTCTTCTATCAACTGAGGAATTGCAACTGCACATGGAGCCAGTAACGCCTGTTCTGGAGAAGACTATTGCCTTTGATCAACCTGAAATCTTATTGCCTTTAAGCCATGTGTGGCTGTTGGCTACAAGTTTACCATCGTGCTATATTGAGGTATACTGCTTGTGGTTGTTTATTTACAATAGCGATTATCGTTTTTTTTATCTTGATACGTAATATATTTATCATGTTTACTTCTAGGCTAAGGATCCAAATGATGATAAGACCATCACACTAACTGCTAAACTCTCAGGGAATCCTTGTCCCAGTCACTGGACTCTTTTGTACAATAGTGATCAGAATGGATCAGGAGCTAATCGTTTCCTTCATCACATCCTCGGCTATCGAGGCCCTACAATACTGTTCATCAAGGGAGACAGTGGAAATAATGAATACGTTACTTATTGCATATGCTCGTCTATGGAATGGCGAGAGTCCCATCTCTACTGGGGTGATGAAGATTCAGTTATTCTTGAGTTGCAGCCATCGTATAGAATTATTGAAAAAGGCTCAAAGCTTTTGTACTTAAACACTGGTATTAGAGGATATCCCCAAGGCTTGAGGGCTGGAAAAGATCCACGTAATCCTTTCATTAATGTTGATCAATCATTTAATGAAGTAAGCTTTGAAGGTGCTCCTCATCGTATAACAAACATTCAAGCTTGGGGATGTGGTGATAACAAATCGAGGTAAATAAATGTTTGTTTTTGTAATTTAAAATTGAAAAGAAGTTTATGGGTATATTGTAATAATTAGTTTACTTTCAGAGAACGACAGCTGGAAATAAAGAAGTGGCAAGTGAAAGAAGCAGAGAAGCAACGAGTAGTGAAAATGAGCGCTGCTGAATGGTTGGATCATCCTGATCGTTACTTACTAGAATTAGCTGGCAGACCGTCCTATAATAATGGCGACAGTTGAGTAATATTTTTTGAACGGAGCAATAGTTTGTTGTGTATATGTACATATATAATTCTCTGAATCATATTTGCTAACAGAAATAATTACATATTTTTGATTGAATAAAATCCCAATTCCAGAAGTAATCTTATTGGATGAAATGAATAAAAACAGACTATTTGACAAAAATTATTTTGCTCTATTACCACATTATATACGTATAAAAAATTTACAAGATGCACAAAAAGTGTTTTCATGTAATTTCAATCTAAAAATGCTCGTGGTCATTTGCATGTTATATTTATTAACTACGTGATCGATATCTACTACGAGATTTGTGGCTTCCCGATCGACGACGTTGAGTTTTTTTTGTTTTACGTGCTCGTCCACGGCTATGGCTGCGAGATCTGCTCCTGCTTGGATGCTTTTTTCGTTTTGTGTGCTTGGATCCTTCACTTCGTGTAACAGACGAAGACGTATTGGTCGATGACTTCGATCGTCTGCAAATAACAAAAAATTATGTAAATTATCAATTCTATTGAGATTTTGATTTATAAAAAAAAGGGAAACACACTCTTGTAAATACCTGGGTGACTTTGAGCGCTCTGGTACTGCATGTGTTCCACTGCGACTGATGAATCCACCCCAAGCATTGTGATGCTTTGGAAGTGGCGGACTGGGTGTATGGCCATCCACATCAGTGCCACGTGCTTTAGAACGTGCCTCTTCGTATTGACGTCGAAGTTCCTCTACTTTCTTTTCCAATTGCTCTGGACGAACACGTGGCCGAGAGTAAAGACGTAATATTCGACGACAAACGTCTCGAATTGACGATTCGTTGACTTTGAAAAGTGCAAACCAAGGTGGTGAAGATGGCAGTGGAAGTTGGAGTTGTCGAGCTCCTAAATAAACGCAAGCACATGCCACCGTCTCTGGATGATGTCGTAGAAAGACATCAGAACGTAGAGAATCATTCATGTAATTCCAGCACTGCTGCATAAGAGCTCGATTTTTTTCATAACCCAAAACTTGTAGATACATCACAATGATCTTGTGCGGATGCTTCACATGGACACAGAAGCCAAGCTCCTTCAAAACTCGTCGCTCTGACTTTATAACTTGATTTTTTAGAGCTACGTAGTTTTGATCCAATATCACTGGCGTAATTGGTCTGAAATGAAATGAATAATCAGTTCTATTAATTGGGACTAGTATATTAATTGATATAAAAACCCGTTACTTGGATTTATGAACTTACTTTTGACTGGAGACTTGTTTTATATGATTAAAAACATTAACCACGTCCCTGATTCTTCTAGGAGCTTCTTCAATTTTGCTAGCTAGACAAACACAGCCCATTGCTGTAGTTTCCATATTATGTCGTACTAGGGACTTACTATAATAGAATCTTTGGAATAATACCTGGCCCGTAGCCATTGCCACCTAGAAGTAACAGAAAGAAAGCTATTAATTCAGTCGTTAAGCGGTAAAAGCTTAAGTAAAAAATCATCAAAAATTTTTAACGCTTTTATTTATCAAAATATCTCGAAAACTATGAGAAATACGACAAAAGTACATTAGACCGTTTTTGTAGAGAATTTAATTTCCTACAAAAAAGGCTCTATGTATTTTTTTCGTATCTCGCACAGTTTTCAAGCTGTAATCACAATTTTGTGAAAAATTTAAATGTAAATATTTTTTGATCGACATCTCCTTTTGTCCGATTAACGATATGATTACATTTAATGTATCCTCTGTAAGAAAAATAACTATCTGAAATGCTGTATACATTATTAGTGAAAAGAAATACATGTAACATAGAGGTTATGTCGTCACAAATGATAATGAACGTTGGAAATAGCAGTGGAAAATGGATTATAAAGGTATTTAATACAAACCTGAGGCAGTTTGAGTAATATTCCAGCAGTTTGGATCAGTTCACATCCTAGAATTCGTAAATCTGTCTCAGTTTCAGCATCTAAGCCATCTAAGTGGCTAGGTGTCGAATTCAATTTTTCCTCCGGTAGCAGACAATTTTGGAGGGTTAATACTATTTTTCCGTATGGTTTTGCAGTTGCTGTAGATGTGTTTTTAGTTGCTGGAGTCATATTTTCTTTACGAAGTGGCTCCTGATCCGACAATTGGATGAATCTCGGTCTTTTATTCATCCGGAAAAACGTCTAATAACAAAAGAAAATGAATGTTTTAGTTAGATGATGAAGTGTCTCGTAGTCCGTGTTGATGATCGTTGATCAGATAAAATAACTTTTTTTACCTTAACTTTGATGGTTCCAACGCAGTGCACTCGGCTGTTTTTTTTAAATAAAATAAATAACAGAATTGAAATGCT
>JABSMT010018503.1:0-17214 GCA_018902335.1 Eumacrocentrus americanus | reverse complement strand
GAAAATTTTTGACATTTTCATTTTTACAAATATCTTGAAAACTTTAAGAGATACGAAAAAATCTTATTGAACCTTTTTCGTAGGAAATTGAATTCTCTACAAAAAAGGTCTCTTGATTTTTTGTCGTATCTTCTATAGTTTTCGAGATATAATCAATTTTGTCAAAGATTTTATTGGAAAAGTTATCTCCTTTTACCGCTTCAGTACTGAATTATTTAGCGAGCAATGTGGGATTTTAAATGATATCTTCTTGTTTTAGTGAATGTAATGCTGCTGCTGCCTGGACTTCGACACAAGGGACGAGGACAGTCAGCTCTCAAGCTTGCATACAATTACTTAATGCATCGTAAGCAAGCGTAATAATCATCTTGTGTGATTGTGAGTTTATTCATCATAATTTTTCTCCTTTTTTTTGGCTCGTTTACAGCCCACGAGAAAATTGATAATCTGATGGTCAAGGAGACTTCATTTTCTAAGGATATAAGCAAGAAAAATTCATAGAGAATGCTTGAATTATTGTTGCACGAGCTTTTGATGTATATCTATCATTTGCTGAACGATATAAAGTTTCATCAGGAAACACAATTGCGTGATTAATTCTTTGATAATCTTATTAATTGGCTTAGCTTAACACTCTAAATGTTACGGGATCGTTTACCCACAAGGCTTGTGTACATTTTTAATCAAAACAAAAAGAAAAATCAAGTAAGAACGTGAGGGCAGCTGGGAATTTGTTTCCTAGGCTGCACATGAATCCTTGCCAAGCAAGATAATATTCTCTACCATGACTGTTTTTTATCAATAGCTGGTTAGTCGAATAAAGTCGACGTTTTATTATAGAGTTTACATTATTTATTTTGTTGATAAGCTAACACATATTAAAGGACTATTTGTATTTTCTGTATAATCTCGATAATGAAATACGACGTGTCGATGTAATAAACATTTAATCGTCCACCAACATGTTGTCATCATTGTCTCTTGACATAGTACCAATAGTTTTTCGATGATAACTTCCTTTATTATTAGTCCAATAAATGTCCTCGCCATCGGAGCTCACTTCAGAATCAATTACATACTCTATTTCAGTCTTTGTTCTTCCTGGGACTTTGGAGCTGTACGAATTCATTGTTGATTTATCGCTCATGTCCGTGAACGTTTCATCCTCACTGAGCTCCTCCACAGGCTCCAACATTCTGAAATCCATGCTTTATATATATAAAATAATTTAATCTGAATGTTAACTTACGTCTTCTTGTGTTCCAGTGATGTAATATTCATTGCAAAGTCTCTGTAGGTTTTTTGCGGTCGTTCAAACTCAATAGACTTTGAAAGCGGCCTTTTATTCTTGACAACATAACTATCTGCATCTCCAGAATTGTAGGAGTTGGACAAGAGGTATGTAGAGCTGGGTTTTCTCAAGCTCCTCTCGATCTTGAGTTGAGCCTTTGTGTCTTCTAGCTCAGCAGTGAGTCGAGCAATTTCTGAACTGTAATTTAATATTATTCTTTTATTTACAGATTACACAATAGACTCAAGGACTAGTTCTCTGACTTTCTAGCACAAATAAGGCTTCTATCTATGTCGTGCTGCTGCTTGAGAATCGTTATTACGTCCAGGAACTCTTCAGCATCAGCTTGAGTGATGTACTGAGACTTGGCGTAGTCTCTGGAGTTTTCTACGCTGTATGAAGTCTTCGAGGAAGATCTGTAGCACTCTTTCGACAATGCATTTGAGTCCGAGAGACTTCCCAATTGTCTAGGACCAGAAGACTTCTCATTGTCGAACGAGATTTGAGAGTTTATAATTCTGGAGGACTTTCTCTGTGGCTTCCTGTTCGACTTGGATGAAAAATAAAATATGTTTTATTTTTTTATCTGGCGAATAATGATAGTACACACCTTAGTGTCTACCTGCTTGTAGAGTAACATAGTCTTCATGTGAATATTTCTCTTCTGATCCTCTCGATTTCTTTTCAATAGTATTTCACGTAGCTCTTCATTTTCTCTCTTCAGCTTCAGTATTGTACTTGAGGCACTTTCGTACGTCATTCTTCGAGAATCAATCCTCTTTTGTGCATTCATATGAAGATAGTCAATGTATTTCTTTTTCTTTGTCAATTCATTCTCAAGCCTGCGAATCTTCACCTTCAGCAGATGATTCTCATCCAGAATTATCGTTAATTGTCTTTTCATACAGAAGATATTGGCTTGCAAATCGACCTGCAACGATAGTTATATCATTAATAATTCTATTTCAAATATTTAAATACCAAAAACAAAAAAATTACATGATTTCGTCCAAATTTTACGCCCTGCATATTGAAGTCCTGGCTCGACAATCAAACTCGTAATTAACTCAATAATTCCCTTCATAATTTAATCGCCAAAGAATTTTTCGTTTATACTATTGTTGTTAAGTATCTCCATGTAAAGAAAAACAAAATAATTTAATGTCCATATGAATAATTATAAATTACAGGAGAAAAAGAAACCTTGAGGGTGCTATAACCCAAATTTGAACGAAACCTGACGTTTCGCGCCCAATTGTTTCCCTAGTTTATCAACCCTTGATAAAGACACGTGATTCTAACCTAAAAATCTCATCTCGATGCACCCGGTGTGCTGATAATCCTGATGTAACATCAAAGACCATCACATGTAACGTATATATAATTATTTATTAACCATAAACAAAAGCCAATACAGTCCAGAAATGTCCAGCGAGAATGACAATGCGAGTAAGGACACAAATCAACCTCCAAAAACCAATGAATTCTACACTCCACCACCGAGGAAAACGGTTCCTGATGAAAAAGGCGAGCTTTGGGGTCACGATCTCTATCCAGAGAGACGAGGAGTGAAATCAAGGAGCTTGGTCAAGACTTTATTGATGCAGGAAGGCAAAGAAAACATAACCAAGTATCATTGTGAAAAAATGGTCTACAAATGCTTGAAACAACGTAAATTAACACTTTCCCTTAGTTATCATGAATATTCTTTATATAAAATACATTTTTGTTTCAGATCCACTCGTTAAGCTGATGACGGGAGCCTTAAAAAGCGCTGGATGGTCAGTATTTCCTCCCTAGTTCTGCAGAAAATCCAGAAAGCAAAGCCCAATGGTTAATTGCTATTAAATAAATCATGCAATAATGATTCTCTTCAATAAAGCTAATTATTGTTTTCTCTTCCTTGCAGTCCAATCGATCTCAGAAGACACCTATCCTGCGAAGAATGTGATGCTTCTGTCACTGGTGGCTATGATCCAGAGATGAATCAAATCGTAATCTGCCAAAATACTGCAAAAATGGAGGGTCATGTAAGCGGTGTATTGACACATGAAATGATTCACATGTTTGACTATTGCCGTAACAATTTAGACTTCAAGAATATCGATCATTTGGCTTGTACTGAGGTCAGAGCTGCTAATCTCACGTACTGCAGCTTTATGAGTGCAATGGTTGATGGCGATGCTAGCTATTGGAATGTGAAGCAACGACACCAGGAGTGTGTGAGGAGAAGAGCAATGCTCTCGGTGCTTGCAGCACGTGGAGTCACTGTCGAGGAAGCCACTGCAGCTGTTGAAAGGGTTTTTAATAAATGCTACAATGATATGGAACCGATTGGCAGGCGAATACGACGTGGCAGTGACGACATGGAGAAAGCTCTCTTTGAGGCATCATTATTTGGCTACGATTCACAGTAAAATAGTAAAATTGACTTTTTTGTAGTTGAAATGGTATTTATTGTATAATAAATTTTAAAATGTGGAATGGGAACAAAATGCTGCATTATTTTTAACATTTTAAGTTTGATTTTTTTTTACTTAGATTAGTTTTCCTGCGCTAATGGTTTATTTGAATTTCTCCCGCCAATTTCGCAGCTCCTCTGCTTTCGCCATCTATTGTTTACATATGGGCGGGACCGAACTACTAATTCAAAATTTGGACAAAAGCGCGGGCAAAGCAGCAGTGCACAACGTTATTTTTGTTGTCAGGAAGTATTTTATTCGTTTATTTCGACTAATTGATCAATTTTATTCAAATAATTTCCCGCCATGGACGCAATTAAGGCTCAATTGATGTCCGACAATGAAGGACACCAGGTATACGTTCATTTTTCGTTGAATTCAAGTTGAATATGAACTCAGATCATCATGGATCAACAATGCACCCTGAGCACACAGAAAACTGCATCATTTTTTGTTAATTTTGCGTATTTTCTTCGCATTTTCGTAGATTGAGGCAACCAGTAGCATAATGAAACAGCTAAAGTCATCATCAGGAGAAGATCGTGAGCAATTTGTCCATTATCTGATACGATCAAGCATTCTATGGCATCTTTGTGAACTCCTAAAGGCCACGAGTGACAAGATTTTGAGGTATTTCATTTGATTCTGCATGAAGAAACGATCAGTCATTGCTGCTAACAATTTGAGAGAACAACATCACTGTTGAATTGTCACTATTCTTATCTACATAACACCTTTCCCACAGATCCACCCTGGTGTGCTTGGGAATGATATCAGAAAGTCCATCGTTTTATACCTACAATGTTGCCTCTCAAGCGATCACTCACATCGTGCAAAATGGTTTTTTCCTTGCTCAACAACAATCAGCAAATAACGAGAAACCCATTGTCAGAGTTATCAGCCACACTCTCTACCTAATTATCAATCGGTGAGCTGTTAGAACAATTGCTTTTTATTCATTATCTTACATGCCAGTTGAATGTAGTTAAAGAGAGGGATATTTTTTTCAGGGCCAGAAGCCTTGATATTCGTTTGACGACGATTTGCAATATTGATCAGATACTTGAGTATATCAATGAGCTGGATATTGTCAATATGACACATCCAATTCATGCGTCAATAGTTGCTGATCTCCTTCGTGTCATTCTACCTCATGTAGAGATCCCAAAGGACGAGGAGAGACTCTCCAGGCTTGTGAAGATTTACAAGGATGTCCTGGGGAGGATGAATGACTCGCTGACAGGTGCACTTGAGAACAATAGCCCAATAGTTCTTGACACGATCATCTCAACCATGAAATTGTGCCTAGCAGGGATGAAGTAAGCTTTAACTATTAATTAATCATGAATTAAACTAGAGATTAACTGCAATTCTATTAATATACTGCAATTTTTTTGTAGATTCACAGATATTGAAGAGGGCACACCTTCTTCGAGTTGTGCAAGCTCCAGTGCTTCCAATCAAGATCAAATTCTTCCTCGTTTGAAGCCTATTATCGACATTATTTCTAAAACAATGCTCGACATCATCATTCCCAATGCAAAGGTAACTTTAAACGTTAAATAACTAGCTTTTATATTTATTGTTGACCAGGAAATAATTTATTTAATGTTCTTGATACAGATGACTGATGTGACTAGTACAGAGAAGAAAAAAGTAGTGCAGATCTTTGTCAGCTGCTTGACTGAATTGTACCAACGTCAGGATTTTGACCTGAAGGAATTTTCATGGCGATTGGGAACTCAAGGATACCTCCTATACTTACTGAGTAGAATCAAAGACTGCACGTCTTTTCGACCGCTGATCTGTGAGTGTCTCGCACGAATGGTGACGAAAATGATCGAACTGTATCTGGCAATGGATAAGTCGAGCAAAGGTCCTCAAGGATTTCGACGAGACATCTCTGAGGGACTCTTGGCGTGCGGAGAAAGAGTCGAAGGATATCGAGAATTTGAAGCTGTCATGTTTGTGTTATATTTTCACTATCAAGGGACTGCAGAGTAAGTTTTTCAGATTCTAGAATTTTTTTCTAATGCTATAGAATACTTTTTTCATTGACTTATCATTTCAGTGCTAGCGTTATCAATTGGTCAAATGAGATTCATGAATTTATCACCACTTTGTTGTCGGTTGAACGTCCACCGGAAATCCCGACTTTACAAGTGATTTGGTTCATCTTTTCCGTAAGTTCCTAAATGATTAAAATTTTATTTAAATAATGCTTAATAGATTTTTTTACTTGATAGAAATGTTCTAAAGCATTTAAATCTTTCAGCTATCACTGCTGGAAAATCCAGCGACGAAGCAAAATGCATTTTTGCCCGACTCCTTCACTAAGTTCGTCGAGATCTTGCAAAAAGTCGGGATAGAGAATTGTTACACGGATAATCCAGCATTGGTTACCACGGTCCTGGAGAACTCTCAATTTTCTATGCAAATGCGCTGCGAAGTAATAAATTTATGGCTACAGTTTGATGGTCACGGCGTTCACAAATTGGTTTCTCCGGGCCTTCGACACATTGTGATTCATTGTCTTCTGGTGAGTATTTTCTTATTTTAAATATCTATAATTATATTACAGATGTATTTCGATATTTTAATTTGTAAAATTTAATTTTATGTACTTTATAGAATGCTGTCCAGACTGGCAAAGGTGAAGTGATTGCCAGAGCCTCCAAAGACCTTCATACTATGGCACTGGAGGATAAAACGGTCCAGCAGTATTTAACAGAAAAGATGTGGAGAAGACTGCCTCAGGTCTTGGCGAATTTGACCAAAGAACTAGGTATTTAAACTCTTTCTTGTCCCAATTTTTTTGTCAAACTATATTTTATTAATATTCGTGTTTTTCTTTAGAAAAAAACGTCGAAGAATTCTTGGCACTATTGAACGAATGCACCATTACTAACATGTCAATACCATTGGTAATAGAGTGCTCAAATGGTTTGATGAAAATTTTTCATCCAGAGTACACTGAAATCAGTGGAGACACAAAGGCTCTTATCGTGCAGCAGGCTGCTAAACTACTTACTCTTGCCCTGGAAGCTGAAGATGAACGAGGTACTTTCAAAGGTTATCTTTTACCTCAACAATTAGGTGAATTAATTAATTAATGACTATCTTATGTTTCAGTGGTGGCTATATGTTTAAACCAGATGAGCATTCTCGAGAAGCTTCGTGATCATGCTTACAGCAAAAATCACGATGATCTCTCTGCAGCTTGCTACGAGTGCCTGACTGTTATTCTGCATAGTCAGAGAAAATTCTCTATGATGGTATGTATCCAGTTAAATTAAACTGTCAATAAAATTTTGGATTTTTTTCGAACTATAAATTTTTTTTACAGTGTGACAATCCATTGTCAATTATTCCAATGGATCTGTGCCCGATTCTTGATCGCAAGAAGCCAGTTTGCTATAAAGTAATGGGCTTTGTGCAAGCTTTGTGGAGTTGTAAGATTCGAAAGCCTGCTTTCGTGCTCGAGGACTGTTCCAGGGACGAATTAAAACGAATTCTAACTGGCCTCTACAGGACCTACGTCTATCACCACAGACTGGTAAGTCCACTTTATCAATAATAATTAATCTTCATCTACGATTTTGTTAATTAAATTAAATAATAAATATTTTTTTTTGCAGTCGAGTCCAACACACTGGGAGTATACATTCGATTGTCTGGCACAGTTGCTTCTGTTTTACAGGCAAAATTACAGTTTTGTCTTGTCTGACTGCTGCAATTATCTCAGCAATACGTCTATTGTAAACCAGACCATCAGTTGTAAGTACGTAGCTCCTAAGTTCTTCACCTTCGTCACCGTCTGGCTTCAGCTGACATTCTATGCTCGTGGGTCATTTGTGGAGCACGCTCTGCAGTCAAAAGATCTACGAGACAGAGGACGAGGCCATGAGGTTCGTTTTGCATCTTTCTTTGATGAGACAATCAAAGTCTTAAATATCTACATAAACGAACTCATTGCTTCAAATCATTTGCAAGCTCGTGCAGTCGTTGAGCTTAAATCAATTTTGAATAAATACATTTAATTACATTCTGTTGAGAAGGCCACACTATGGCATTTATTATATAGCTTAATATTTACATTTTATAGTATAACTTATTCATTGATTAACAATATACTAATTATTACATTATCAATTACATTCAATTAATTAAATACAATAGAATGTAATTATAATTATTAGTATAGAAGTCTATAAAAAAATTGATTGTACGACTTCACAAGTGATAGTTATCATTTGATTCACGCATGTCAAGCTCGAGTAGAGTTGTATAAGGAAAAAAAATTCCTCTAGCACACACTTGTCGCTCCCACACGCGTATATCTATACTGTATATGCTGTGTGAATATTCTTCCGGATTAGTTGGATTATTCTTGGAAACGGGATTAATGCGTTTTATCTCGCGTATTCTGGCTGGCCGACGTGTGCAGGCTATGGATTTGGCGAAAATAGATATATAAGTATTCTATGCAGATAGAAAGAGGAAGAGGGCGAAAATCACGTTTTGAGCCCACGTATACAATGTTAATTAGAGAGAAATATTGTTTCTTTTTTTGCTAAAAAAAAAAGGAAAAAAACAATTATTCGTCAATGGACGATGAAAATTCGTAAAGAGTTATTATTATTATTAGAAGTGTGATTGATTATTCTTGTTGATTGTGCGCATATCGATAAGAAATACGTAGAAAGTGCCGATTATATTAATTGGACCCTGACACTGTTCTTTGACTTCTTCAGAGGGACAATCGGTCTGCCACTCTTACAGATCGTTGGCTTCTTGTGTTAGAGATTCTCTCTCCTCGGTCGTGCTAATTCTTTGGTCTACCATTCCGCTGCATAAAGCAGCCCTTAAACGAGTTCAATCTCACGTCAATTTCGCCTTCTTCTAGCTGAAAAAAAAATTAGCTTAGTTTCCTGAAGCTCATTCATTTCTAGGGGTATTCACCTGATCGAAGAGGTAGATTTCTCGATAGCAAGAGGGTGAAACACACTGTCTGATGCATCTGGTCTTTGCCACGTTGCTTCTCTGTTGTGACAGAGTCTTGCAGGCACTTTCTTCGCACATTTGTTCGTATTTTCGAAACAGCAGCTCCTAAATAACACACAATAATTAATTAGTTTTGTGTGTTCAGTGTGGGTATATTTACTTAAAAAAGAATAATATTATTAATGATGCAATTGTCTCTGTAAAAACATGAAGATAATTATACACAGAGTCGTATTTCTGCATTCCATGAAGAAGAAGAAGAAGCCAACAATTGACTGGATGGTAGAGCTCTCGATTGACCCCAATTAGTGCCCACGCGTCGGATTTCTTCAGCGTTTAGTTTAAAGGCCATTCTCGGATTCAACGTCAATGTAAGTATAATATACATTCGAACACTCGCGCCGCAGAGCATGGCGCAGCAGCAGAATAAATCTGTCTGCACAACTAAACCAGAAATAAAATTCACAACTAATTCTTTTCTCTTTACTCACATTCTTGCTGGTCTCTTTGTACTGGTATTCAGGAAAGGTGAAGGTCTTGGTCGTGGAGCCCTGAATGCCATGGATGGTAAAGAGCAGAAGGAAAAGAGCGAGCGCGTGTTCCACCCCCGTCGCCATGTTGGACTGGGCTGGGGGTGGCTGGGGGATCAATAGTGCACCCTGCTTCGTCGTCGTCCTCCTGCCCGCATCATCCACCAGGCACGATTCTTTCTCTTTTTCCATCCAGGATTGACAGGAGCTTTGCAGGGAAAATATTAGTCTGTCCATCAGGTTTCTCTGCTGAAGAACATTGTCAATATTATAAAGAGGCATCAAGGTTCGACATACATCCAGAAGAGGATGGATATTCGTCTATAATACTCATGAAATGTATATGTCGACGAGTGATTTAGTAGGACAATTGCGTTTAGCCAGCGTCGCATAATGCAATCACACACATAGAGGAGGGAAGAGTTGTTTCGTGCAAATTGTTCGTGAGTTTGCATGAAATCCCGATGCTTGGCTTTTCAGTCCTGTTGTTACACTACTGCTGTTGTTACGTTCTCATATGTATACCTATTCGCTTGAAGCGTTAGGTCATATTCCCGGTGCACGCAATACTCTCTGGTTGCGCACAGCAGGACGAGAGAGAAGAGAGAGAGTGAGTGAGGAGGGTGTACATGCCTGCATTAGTTTAACATCCATTTGAACCAATACAAGCGAGCGTGAATTAGTAACGTGCGTGCCACAATTCGCACACGACCAAGTTCCGAGAACAGCCAAAATTACGACCACGCATCATAAACACCGAGAGAGAGAGGGATACACGTGGACGACAAATCGATACATGTCACCAAGCTGCTCACATACATACCACTCTCGTGAAGACATTTACATAAAAGCAAGTGATGCGAATACAATAGTCGGACATTTATCGTTTCCAGTTTTGGTTGAAGAGAATTAACGTCGTGCTAGCCAATCGACAGGGTTGTATGATAAAGTTATATATACATCATGATGTACTATTATTGGTGTCTATCACATCTAGTTTATATTCCCATGAATACGTAAATTCTCCATTTACGTTCTGAATATGTTTTTTTTTATTTTCTACTTTTTTTCAATTGCTTTCTGTCTACTTTTCAATTTGCTTTGACACTCCATTCGCAAATAATTTATCCACGCTTCAGGGCTTTAATTGGAATTCATTCGTACAATTGGCTATTTTAGTTTTCATTATTTTGGTAGATTATTATATATAACGACATTGTAATTGCAGCATTAAATTAGAATATCGCGATGGCCTCACTCTCTGGTATCTCGGTGAAACAGTCGCTATGAACTTGGCATGTGTGTATACGAGAAAGGATATATGGTGAAAGAGACAGAGAGAGAAAGAAGGATCAGAGAGCATAGTTGGGGAGTCATGCGCGAAATATAACTCTCGCAGCCAGGATATATGTTGTAGGGGTTTGAAGAATCTTCTTTAATTGTCATTCAATCCGTATCTATGGAGTCCAAGAGGAATGAAGCGTTAAAAGAGACGATGTCATGGAGAACAATAATTTATTCTTCTTTGTTTTCTTTTTTTAGGGGCGAAAAAGAGAACGACAGGGAAACATTTTGAAGAGCGTGTATACTTTATTTTATGGGCGACGAGGTGCATCGAATTTCCACGGGACAAGAGTGAGATGATGAAGAAATAGAGGGCATATGAGAGTGTGGATATAGGTGTGCCACATGGAAAAGAGGGAACGGAAAGCCACTTTTCAGATTTAACGAGATCCTTGAGCCTCATTCATACGGGTCGTCAAAAGGCCCCGGTGAAGGGGATGAAGAGAGCCAGAGAGAGAGAGAGAAATAAAAAAGAAAAATAGGTGAACAAAAAGAGGGAGTGAAAAGTCAAGGCAGACCAGGTCTCGATGCTAACGATGTCTCTGCTCGACAATATTGTTCATATGATTCAACGTCACTTAGTTGATGACATCAAACCTCAATATCATCAGGAGTTATTTCTTTTTTATAATAATTAATCCATGATTATGAAGAACTTTGCCATTATAATGTCGACAAATTCCTGCTGCTGTTGATAATGATGGTGATCTGCTTCAATGATTGATAATGTGATTTTCGAACGGATGTTGTCAATGAATGCAATGAGCATCGACCATCCAATCATGAACCAGAGAATATTGGTGAGCTGTCTATGCATACATATATACGTATATGCAATCTCCAGTGGCACAACGAAGCCAATTGCAAGGACCAGTTTGTCAACTAATTAGACAAGTTTCGAACGAGAATGAGGAGCGTTGAATTGCTACGTTGAATGTCCTTGCATATTCGCAATTAAATCGACTGTGGAGTACTGTTTGAAGTACCTAGGAGGACTCTCATCGACCAAATAATTATCCTTTCGTAGAGTCTTCACGTTATTCTATCAATTAGCGCGTCTGAAAGCTTCATACATTTAATATAAAATAAAATAAATGGGTATGAGTGAATGATCTGCAGCAGTAGACCATTAGGAGTATGATTGATTGATAGAAATGACATAGATAAATTAAAAAAAAGAGAATAAACTCTTGCTGAAAGGATGACGGACGATAGAATGATTTTGGTTGACATCCACGCGGATCAGGGGTTGGACGGGTTGATCGTGCAAACAAGATCGACCAATAATAGGTCTCGTTTACATGCCGACAAACGTGTATATACTCGATGCTCGGGCGTTGCACGGCCTCCGAGTGAGAGAGCAATGGATACGACATGAAGGGAGTGAGGTCGCGTGTGCAGCGTGTAAATTTGCACGATCGATCCACACGGTTTGCATTGCCATTCTGCATTCGGCGCGAGTGCGAGCCGACCATTCGGACTCGCGACTATGGCACCAGAACCTCTTCAATTCGCTATGGTACGCACGGAATCCCTTAATTACGAAGATTGCCAAGCCACCCGAGCACTATCGCCAACTCGATTGTTTCGGGAAATTCGATATAAATCTCGGAACAT
Source organism: Eumacrocentrus americanus (assembly GCA_018902335.1). NCBI lineage: Eukaryota > Metazoa > Arthropoda > Insecta > Hymenoptera > Braconidae > Eumacrocentrus > Eumacrocentrus americanus. Next base: position 4,966 of record JABSMT010018503.1, on the reverse strand, counting down.
CCCCCGGAGACGTTCCTCCATGCTAATTAGTTTTTGACACCGTCAAATAATTGTCCATTTGCTCGCCTAAAACAGAGGAAGAGACATTTTTTTTAGGTTTTTTTAGAATTTTTTTTAGACAATAAAAATATAAAAATGAGGTTCATTTTGAATTTCTGGCAGCCAAAAGAACATTATTTTTGGGCGTAAAAGAATTTTATAGTCTGTGAAAATATTGAATAATGATGAATTCAATAGTGAAGCAGTGAAAGGTAGTAACGTCAAAAAGTAGTAAATTTATCTAAAATTTTGTAAATTCTATTTTTTGAAATATCTCGAGAACTATGAGAGATACGATAAAATCTCATTGAACCGTTTTTGTAGGAAATTTAATTCTTTATAAAAAAGGTTCTTTGCACTTTTGTCGTATCTCACGTAGTTTTCAAGATATAATGAATTTTGTGAAAGATTTGAATGAAACTTGAAACTTTATCGAAAATTTCATAAATTTTATTTTCTCAATTATCTCGACAACTATGAAAGATACGGCAAAATTGTATTGAACCTTTTTTATAGGAAATTTAATTCTCTACAAAAAAGGTCTTTACAACTTTTGTGCTATTTCGCGTAGTTTTCAAGATATAATCAATTTTATAAAATATGTTTGAATTCAACAGTGAAAAAAAAATTTTTTTTTCTCACGTTTCCAATTTATTTTTATCGGTAAAAAAATGAAAAATAACAAGCAACTAATAATTAACAACTTATGGTCAGTCTTCTCCGGCATAAAGCCCAATTTTCCTGATGATGGTTGCAGTACTCATCACATGTGTGTGTGTGAATATGTTCACTCGACGACGGATTACGAAAATCCTCTAATTAGGGACGTCTGGCGTTTGTTGGAAGGCGTGTGAGTTCAAGCTGGATAGAATCCAATGGCTCGGAAACCCTCTGGATGTGCCCTATACTATGTATAGCTAGAAAATTATTCGCGTTAGTCGCGTAGCTCAAAGAATCCTTGGCCCCTTGGTGTGTTATACAAAGCTTTGGGGAAAAGAGCCCCGAGGCTCTTACCACTACTGGACTCTTCATCAAAAGGGTCCAGGTCCTCCTGTGAAAATGAACCGTCAAGACTCTATCCTCTTCCACACGTAGAGAGTCACATTCATATTCTCTTCTCCTACCCTTTAGCTCTTTCCATACACCATTCACGTGTGTTGTGATTTTAGTATTCGCTTCGAGTGATCCGCCATGAAGTACCATAATTAGAGCGCGCAGTGGGTGCTTTTAAATCCTGACGCAATGGACCATGGAGATACGTGTGGAGACAGTAAATAAAAGAAGCATCAGAGCTCACAATAGTCTTCATTATCCATATCCAATTTTTTTTCTACCTAGAACAATAATACAGGAGATATTCCTGAGTAAATAAAATTACCTGAGCTTGTGTCTCCACTTTAATTTTATTATTTCCTGGCAGAAAAAATGCCTGGAGTTTTATCCTCGACGTATAATCACTCACGTACGACTAGAAAAAAAAAACGAGATAAATCGTGAGTAAAGCGAGAAAATAATATATAAGAGGATTGTGCAAGTAGCTCGAGAGAAAAGTGTAATTACTAATTATACCTAGAGAGAAACGTGATAGTTGAGACTCTTTTGTGTACCTCCTTGAGCCAACATCACTGGGATTTTCATCTCAGTTATATATGAAAACTCTTCCCATCCTTCACTTAATCCCACAAAAGGGACCAAAGGGACTATTTCTTATTATCTACCTCGATGACGTGACAAACAACAGCCTTTGAGTATCATCATGCATGCAGAATGTTGTTTGATTTAATCCTCGTATACCTAATACGTTTAGTCGACGAATATTCTTCATCGTGAATTAACGGGACGTGGGTTTAGAGGCGATATCCAACGTCGTTTGTCAATGGTTTGGCGAGATGCCAGAGTAGAGTGAGAGAGCGTGAGGTGCGGGTGCAACAAGTACAATTAGGGAAAGCAGAACTTCCTTGCACGTTGACCCGGCGACCTGGGCACTTCCTCTGCTCGTTTAATCGATGACCTTCTCCATCCATAACTTTTAATATTCCTCCAAAAACCTCACAAAAGCCTCATATCCAATATATCATTCACGTTTATTATTCTCTGAAACATATAAAGAACAATGAAAGGAAATTAAATAAATAGTAAAAGCCCTTGAAGAATTGAGCTTTGGCTTTGGCACAAAGAACTCAGGGGGGAGTTGAATAAAGTTTTCGTAGTTATTACTGCACATTGGACAGCTATAGAGCCCAACATTGTTGGAGATCTCACCTCCTTCTCGAGAGTCCTTTATCGTCTGACTATTAACCAGCAGTAAACCCTCTGCATTTTCGACTCAGCCTACTGTCTCTCTTTCTCTCTCTGATGTTCTCTCAACTGGCAAACGGATGACCGAATAAATTTGCCCACCTCTCACGCGCAATTTCATTCTGGAATGCCGAGCAGCAAAATTTCGCTTTTCAATTACATATACACGCATACACATCCCAGTTCATGTGTGTGACTTGTACCGCTGGAAGACAAATGTACTTCAATTCGTTGTGAACGTTAAAAATGTATAATACACGCAAACGCAGCGAACGTGTGTAGATAAATGTATATATACATATGTATTTATATAAAGAGCGAGAGTGAGAGATGGATATACAGACAAAGGGTTGTGAATTGATGGTGTAATCGTTTCCGAGTGCTTCTCTGACTGGCCAACGAGTGGGTTTGATATTATATACCACAGGGAATCCCAGGCAAACTCAAATACACTGCGATTGTTCGCAGGACTCGCTCGTGGTATTGTTCCTTGTTCAAGCAGTACGTTATATAGTATACCGATATGATGGCACACTGCTTTCAGTTTTCAGTGAACCGGATACCGGAGTACTTGGGTACATATACACGTAAAACAGATTCTCTACTACCATACCACACCACTTGGATTCGTCCAAACGCGAGTGATGATATACTTTTGCCATATTCTCGCTCTTTCTCGCTTTTTCCTCCATCTCCAACTTTGGAATCCAAGTGCTTTTCGCAGAGTGTCGTAGAAAAGTCGATACACATACTTTTTTTCTTCCTCTCTGTCTTTTTTTATTGTTGTCCTTTGTCGTTTCACGAACAAGTCTTGAGGGACTAACTTAATTGCCAAGTTTTTGTGGCAATCGTTGTACCCTAGTGCTCGTTCAAGCCTCTTCTCTGTAATATCTATAGGTATTTACCCAGAGAGAGACTTACAAAGAAGAAAAAAAGGAAATAGTAAATTTTGTAGTGAAGCGGTAGAAGTCGAGATAACTTGTTCTTTAAAATGTTTTACAAAATTGATGATATCTCGAGAACTATAGGAGATACGACAAAAAATCAAGAGACCTTTTTTGTAGAGAATTCAATTCCCTACGAAAAAGGTTCAATAAGATTTTATCGTATCTCTCAAGGTTTTCGAGATATTTGTAAAAATGAAAGTGTCTAAATTTTTTCATTATTTTTGAGTTATCTCCTTTCACCGCTTCACTACTGAATTCATTGTCCTTGTACTCTCTTATCTACATTGTTAGCGAATTTGTGTCCGACGATAAACGTCAGGGCGAAACGAGAATGGATGTGTTTGATGGGCGCATGGCTGGAGCGAAAACATCCCATGGAAGATGCTTGTGTATATCGACATCCAAGGTGGACTTGCATCCAGAGAAGAAGAAACACATATATAACATGAGAGAGTACGAGGAGAGGAAGTTGAGAATTATGGTGCTACTGCACTATAGGGGATGAGACTGCCTTGGGGACGTGGACGTAAAAGTCACTCGGGTGACGACTGAGTACGCGACGGAAATGTCGAGTGGAAGTCTACGAAATCCCTGTCGATATCCGGGGGACTTAATCTGAAAACATTTCCTCCAGCAGGAAGAACATTGGGAATATATTTTTTCCCCTTTCATTTATACACAGGAAATCTATTTTTTAAAGAAGTTACCGCTTCTCTTATTATCCTGGATGAAGATGTTTAAAAGATAGTTTATTTATTTCTTTTTTAGGGAGTATTATTAATGATGAGTAAAGACATTAATTAACCGCAGATACAGCTGATTGTCGTGTCGCGATAATTATTTAAGTAATTATTCGTAGGGGAGTTAGTTGAATTCCGTAACCGTCAGACACGTGACGTGCCTGGCATCCTTCGGAATTAGTTCCGCGACTGATCAATTAGTCATTCCTGACGAGAGCAAACTCGGCTAACGATACTCCGGTGAACTTGAGAGACGGTGAGAGAACTTGAAGGGGCTGCTGCTGCCTCTCGCGTCTCTAATTCTGCGAGAACAGAAAAAAAATATATTCTATGTGATAATAAATAAAATAATACGAAAAAGATAAGATTTATAGCGTAAAATTGAACGTAGCGAATAGCACAAGGATTCCTGGGGATCCCACGGAATCTCCCTCGAGGAGAAGGATATAACTCGAGTTCGTTTCGCGCGAAGAACGACAGCGAAGCTCTTTCTCATTCCCTGAGGACCTCTCTGCTGTAATTGGGTCGCTCGGTCAAACCGCAGACAAAACCAGGACTCTCGCAAAACCAAATAATAAAATATCTATAAAATCCTTTCAATATAGTGAATGTCTTCCGAGAGAAATAAATTCGATTTTTTTAAGGAGCTAAAAGTCAAACTAAAAGTGAAGCGGTGAAAGAAGATAAGTTTTGATGATATAACATTTTATCGACTTTTATTAAAATCTTTCGTAAAATTCATTTTATCTTGACAACTATGGGAGATACGATGAAAATGCTAAGAATCTTTTTTGTCGAGAATTTAATTTCCTACAAAAGAGGCTCAATGAGATTTTGTCGTATCTCGCATTGTTCTCGAGATAATTCGAAAAAATACAATTTATAAACTTTTCGATAAATTTTCGACATTCATTAAAATCTTTTACTAAATTCATTATATCT
>JABSMT010018392.1:0-17245 GCA_018902335.1 Eumacrocentrus americanus | reverse complement strand
TGATTAAATTAATAAAAATGGCAGACATACCCGAGGGTGCACTGATATTACTCCCTGGCTCTTTCTTGTTGAGTTTTAATCTAGATTTCTTGAACTTTCCTCGCCTTTTATTGGGCGTAGGCGTACTCTGCTGTTGAATTATCATCACAGTAAGCTCACGTTCCAGTAGATCGATCTCACGAGCTGCTAGCTCCTGCTCACGCTGTCGAAGATTCTCTTCCTGCTGTCTCTGCTGCACTTGTGCCTTTGTCAGCTCCTCTTCTCTGCAGCGCAATTCCTAAATGAAAAATAAATACATTTATCCATTTCTTCACGATTTTTTATCAATTATTATAATTAAATATTTCTCTTTAACAATAATTATCATTTAAAGTCATTAAACAAACATAACTTACCTCCTCGAGAGAACGACATGCCTTTGCGAAGCATGAGACAAAAGTTTACTCAATGTTTTAATCGCATAAATTACTTTATTAATAGCAAAAACTCAATCGTACCTTTTCCTTCATGCGCAGCCCATGAAGAACCTCTTCAATTTCGAGTCGCCAGTCCTCTTGCATCGTGTGAAACGACTCGTGAGGCGTAGCTGCGAATGCACTCCTGACTTCGTCCAGAGCTTCGAGGATATCAGTGAATCCAGGTCGTCCGTGACTATCAGACGCCCAGCAAGCTGTTAACCAAGTAAAAATATCGATATCCATCATAAAGAAGAGATACAGCATTGTAAAAATATGAATACACACCTTCCATGAGATGTCTCCAAGGCTGGGGACAGGTCGAGGGGATCGGCAGTGTAAGTTTATTCACAGCAACGCCATAAGCGACAGCCAGAGCGTCAATTCCCTTGTAAGGAGTCTCGCCGGTCAAGAGCTCCCACAGGAGCACACCGTAACTTGAAATTAAACATTTATTTCAGTCATTTATTTTATTCCTGAATTAAATAATAGTAATTAATCATTTGCTTCAATATCTACAAACAATTATTATTAGATTGAAGCAAATGGATTATGTAAATGAATGATTTTCTTTAAATTAAATTAAATAGTTCTCCCGGACTATTCAAAAAAATATTAAACATATATTAGAAATTATGTACTTAGTGTTATCATGAGACAAAAGGCTCAGTAAATAAAATTCTTTACCTCCAAACATCGCTTGCTTTGCTGAAAGTACTCTGTTTGATGACTTCCGGGGCCATCCACGCGTAAGTTCCTGCCGCAGACATGCGAGTCGTTTTGTAAACTTCACGTGCCAATCCAAAATCTGTTATCTTCAAGGTCTTGTATTGAAGATCGTCATTCTCTATCGGCTCGCTCAGTAACACTATCAGAGAAAACAAATTTGATAATTAATCGTCGTCGTTATCTTGAAATGAAGAAGACACAAAAAATAAGCGTTTCTTTACCATTCGAACTCTTTAGATCCCTGTGTATAAGACTTATTGGAGCTTTATTATGGAGATAGTCCATTCCTCGTGCAATCTGAATGGCCCAGTCGACGAGGACGTCTGGTCGAATCTTTCGGCCACTAAGAACCCTGTTGAGACTACCACCACGAGCGTACTCCATAACGAGGCACATGTTTGGCATCTTGAGACAGACTCCTTCCAACTGGACAATGTTCTCGTGTGCAAGCAGCCAAAAGAGCTTGGCCTCTTGACGAACATTCTCCAGGATGACACTGGGCTCTTCATCGGGATCCTGACGAGCAGCTTTCACTGCTACTTCGTGTTTTTGCCAGAATCCTCTGCGATAAAATGAAAATTAATTATTTCCTTTCCAGTTATTTCATTGGAAAGAATATCAGAAGGATAGTTTTACCTATAGACCTTTCCAAAGCCACCAACTCCTATCACTTCTTCTAATTGAAGCTCATGAAAGTCAATCTCGACAGGCTGGACCTTGTCAATCACCGATGACACTCGATCAATGCACTCGGCTTCAGCCACAAAGTTCGCTGGGAAGATGCCAACTTTGCCACGAATTTTTCCTGTCCACCAGCCCTCATCTCCAGATATTTTTGAATCCTTGGACAGAACCTCCACAGTTTCGCCCCTCTGCAACGAAAGCTCGTCCTCACCCTGTGCAATGTAATCAAAGAGTGCTGTAAACAGTGATCCACTGTTATCCTGTCTAGAGTGGGATGACGAGTGGGTTGCATGAGATGGACTTGTTTGCTGGGACACAGTTCTGGCTGTGCCACCGCTGTGTGTGTCTGACACACTGCTGTCAGACATGTTATTGCTCGATGCACGTCCGTAGGAATAAGCGTAGCTGAAAAAGAATCATTTCGAGGATTTATATTAAAATTAATTCTGTAGATTATGTAAGGGGATCATTTATTTATTATCATTATTACCTAGTGGAATAGTTGTCTCTAGATGCGTTATGATATCTCGGCGACGAAGCAGCTGTACTTGGTGTGTGGGGCTGTGACGAGCCATTCTCTGGGTATAGGAGAAAACGCTCGCTCCGATGACGAGCATCGGGTTGTCCGTGGTCCATTAAGGTAGACAAGCCTCTTGCCGATAGCCCGGCTGGCGGCATATGGCTCCACACTTTTTCTTTAACTCGTTCAACGATTGTTCTTTTACTTTATTACACTTGGATTCTTGATTAGAACCATTGCATAGCACGTTCAGCAAGGAGAATATCATTCAATTAATTTACTTTCAAGCTTATTCTTTGTCTTCTTCTGCTTGATCTTTGTATATGTACAATTGTGAAGAGAGTTTTAGACCTGAATTACTCTCTGGAGCACACTCGTGAACCTTTACAGAAATATCATTGCGTTTCGTTATTGCATTTTTGCATTTCGAGTACATTATAATAAAAAAAACGCCAACAAGACAAATAATAACATACAGACAGAAAAAAACGTTAAATTCTAGAATCATAATCTTTAAAAAACTTGGTCCTTATTCTCCTCAATGTCAGATTGAACTTGAATGCATGAGTATAATTAATACTTCACTTGGGAATTGCACAATTTTGAAAATTCACGACAGTTGTACACAAATGAAAACGAAATTAATAGATATAGGGTGAAATTATTTAGTGCAGACTTTCGCTACCCTGTGTGTAGTAAAGTGTGTAGGTATTATATGTAAAAACAATTTGCGGGTACCCCTCCGATGTTGCATTCTCAACGACGTTGGGCCCACGAAGGTATTTCTAAGGTTGCCCAACAGTTTGATTGTCATCTATGGAGAGGAATTGTGATTGCTGAGAGTGAGTCGCGAGCACAAAATCGCACTGGGAAATTGTCGATTCTCCTCGCGTCAGGGTGTGTATATCCCACAAGCCACTGTTTACGCGGCCATTCGCACGCTTACCACTGGAACTAAGCGCCACGGGGATGGCTTTCACGGGATTGAGAGGGTCATAGACGCCTCCCCGAGGACGCGACGCTCCGCGTCAGCCCACAGCAACCCCGAGAAATCCGCATAAACGGCCGAATACACGGGCAGAACTTCACGGCGATAACCTAGCGGACGCCATGTTCGATTTGACCAGATTTGACGGGCCCCACCGTTGACGTGCTCTCTGCGAGCCAGTTGCAATTTTCTCGCGTGAATTCCCTCCTCCTCACCTCTCGCTTGGCGCGGACGACGACATCGCGCCCCGGGTTACGACCTCGTTCTCATGTAATCTGCATTACCGATTGATGCCCCCATATTTAAAAATTTTTTTAGGTTAATCAATAAATGAACAATTAAATAAATATACGAAGAAATCGAAGGAATTTGATAGATTTTTTAGATATATTCTTAGGTTAAGAATGAATAATTAAGTTAATTGAATGACTAATAGGATTTTTAGACATTTTTTTTAGGTTATGAATGAATAACTAAAATGAAATTCATAGACTGTATTCGATCTTACATTACACAAAAAAAAATACGAAGTGACGAGTGAAAAGAATGCTTAAAAAAGTAATTGAAACTACGTTAGACAATCATTTCGAGTTCTCGAGCATAATCTATTGCAAGAGTAACAAGTTCAGCGCTTGGTATTGGTTCCTCTGCTTTCTTTTCGTGAGACGTGCTAAAGTTGAAATAACCATCTTTCCCCAGCTTCCAATTTTTTTTGTTAGCAAAGGCCATTGTGTCCTTCTCTGAGCTGAGGTTCAGCATCCTCGAGGCATCCTTGAGAGAGATTTTGTCGTAGGCACTTTCCATACAGGCTCCAATCTCGTCACGAACGGTATTGAGCAGAATGTCAATGAAAAAGGTGTATGAAGCTGCAGGGACATTGCCCTTTGCCAAGAAGATCTTGTTGTATGAGCCCTCCATGAGACATTGCTCCAGGCTTAGAGGATGTCGGATGTAGACGTTTGATTGTATTTGGTTGGATGGAAGAAGCTCCAGTTCTGTGTGAAATTCAGCAACTCTATTTTGCGACAAGAGAAACAGAAGATTCAAGCCCAATAATTGATACTTGTAGGCTGATTCAGGAAGAGCTGATTTGTAGTCGAAGTAGTAGCATTTTAACTGAGCCATGTAACGCTCAAATGAAGGAATATCTTCTGCTGCAATACTCCATTGTGCTCCAATTTCCAGGATGTCACCTAATTTAATAAAAAGCCATCATGTTTATTCATTATTGTCTGCTATTGTCTATCGAATTCTCTTGTTGATTGAAGAACTTACGAGCTATGAGCAGTTCTCTTTGAGATGCTGGTGTGTTTGAGGTTGGCAAGAACATTAAATGGGTCAATCCAACCTAGAAAATCAATGATTAGGTATTATTTCGAGCTTATAAAAAACATAGTTATCTTAATTTGGAAATTTTCGAAGGTGAATGATGATGACAATCAACTTTGACAACAAATTTTGAGGTTAGGTTTTGTAAAAACTCGATTCTCGATGAGAATGACAATGAAAAAATCGAAATTTACCTTCAATTGATTGAGTAATTCACCGCATTTATTCAAATTGCACGGAGTTCTTGTCCATTCTTGCTTCAAATTTTGATATAAAGAAAATATTTCTTTCAACGCCGCCATTTCTCTGATTTGAGAGAAATCCAGTAGAAAATCGCGACAAATTGAGGTTAGGGTCGGTTTCGATGAAAAGCGACAATATCAACTTAAAAGCTTTTGATTGGCTAAGCATCGGTCGACGGGGATTAATTGACCAATTAGAGAGTTCGTTGACTTTGGAACAATGAGAAAGAAGAATATTGTCACGCTTTTATTGATCAAAAATAACAAAAGTTATTGAAACGAAGCATATGTAATGAAGCACGAAGATCTTAAAATTCGTGTCGAATCATAATTCTTAATAATCAATAGTAAAATAATCATATAAACGAGTTCGCAGTTGCTCCACCTCGAAGGTTACACTTGAATGGTGGTTGGCATTCAGTGTTATCCTTGCCGGTCTTCGACTTCCTCTTTCCGTGATACGATACAATGGCGTCCGGAGTAAGTTTTCCATGCGAGATTTTCAGCGTTCAACATCGCCTCGATTATCCATCGAGAATGTTATCTAGAATATCGTGAGTAAAGCTTGAAGCATGTTTTATTTAATTACAAAACCATTTTTTTCAGACTCTCTATACGTACCCGGAAAATTTTCGGGCTTACAAGGTCCTGATCGCAGCCCGAATTTCCGGGGCTCAGATCAAGATCGCTGAAGATTTCGTCTTTGGTGTGACGAATAAAACTGAGGCATTCCTCAAGAAATTCCCCCTTGGAAAGGTCAGTCTATTATTCTCTATTTATTTTTAATATTTTTCGTTCTTAACCTCTCAATTAAAATCCCCACACACATTTCATCATCCCAAAAACGTCAAACGAAACTAGTGCATTGATGGCATGACATATGTTTAGCATTTCTCTTCAGAATTTGTTAATTTGAGTGTTGCAAGGGTTTTACGAAACTTTTTATCTTGAGATGATTTATTTTTAGGTCCCAGCATTTGAGGCCAAGGATGGAAAGTGTCTGACAGAGAGCAATGCCATTGCTTACTATGGTAAGGCTATTTTTAATTATAACCTCTTTATTTATCTCGAAAATTCTGTGGATTACGTTGATCTAATTTATTTTTGATTTGGCAGTGGCTAATGAACAGCTGAGAGGCAAGTCTGACTTGGAGAAGGCTCAGGTTATCCAATGGATGGGTTTTTCTGATTGTGAAGTTCTTCCTGCCAGCTGTGCCTGGGTATTCCCCCTCTTGGGCATCATGCCATTCAACAAGCAGGTATCACTTTATTTATTTGTTGAACTTGATTAAATATCAAAATTACTCTCCGTCCAAAGGCGAGATTGAATCAATAAATCATGTCAATTTCGTAACAAAAGGAGAGAGATTAATGTGTATTAGTGCAGAACTCTATGGAAGTACAATTGCCATCGAACGATTTGACTAATGCCAACACACATTCATCGAAAAAAATGTTTGTTTTTGCTTGAAAAAAGATAATTATTCATGATAATAAAGTATTAATGAATTATTTCAGACTATCGAGCATGCAAAGGAAGATCTCGCAAAGGCTCTGACATCCCTCAATACTTATCTTCTCTCAAAAACGTATCTGGTGGGCGAACGTATTACTCTCGCTGACATCAGTGTGGCGATGACGTTGCTACCTCTTTATCAGTATGTCCTCGAGCCCAAGACTCGTCAGCCATACCAGAATGTTAATAGATGGTTCCAGACCATCGTCAATCAGCCAGAAGCTATTGCTGTCCTTGGCAATTTCAAATGGGCCGACAAGGCTATAGAGTACGACCCCAAGAAGTTTGCTCAGGCCCAAGGAGGAAAGGTAACATCAGAAGCCATTATAAAACCCCTTTAAATATTTTTTTAATCTTTATCTAACTAAGTATTTTATTATTCATCAGTCAAAGAAAGAGAAGGAGCACAAAGAGAAGAAGGAGCAGCCCAAGAAGAAGGAGAAGGAAGTGGAGCCAGTAGAGGAGCTCGATGCAGCTGAAGCAGCTCTCGCTGAAGAGCCCAAGTCATCCAATCCCTTTGACGCCATGCCCAAGGGCACGTTTAACATGGACGACTTCAAACGGTGCTACTCCAACGAGGACGAGACTGTATCAGTGCCATACTTTTGGGAGAAATTCGATCCTGAGAACTACAGCATCTGGCTGGGAGAATACAAGTACAACGACGAGTTGACAAAGGTCTTTATGTCCTGCAATCTCATCGGTGGAATGTTCCAACGTCTTGAGAAGATGCGCAAGCAGGCATTTGCCAGCTGCTGTCTCTTTGGCGAGGACAATAACAGTTCAATCAGCGGTATTTGGGTGTGGCGTGGCCAAGATCTCGCATTCACGGTAAAGATTGTCTTCATTATCTATTTAATAATATTCGTAGGTGTGTATTTCATTAAAAAAAAATTGTTTTACAGCTAAGCCCAGACTGGCAAATCGACTATGAGTCTTACACCTGGACAAAGCTTGATCCAAGCGACCCGAAGAACAAGGAGATGGTTAATAAATATTTTTCTTGGACTGGCACTGACAAGGAAGGACGTAAATTCAAAGAGGGCAAGATTTTCAAGTAAAAATCCGTCGTACGCTTACAATAAGACAACAAAATCCTTATTGACTTGAAATAAATAATAAAAAGTGATTTACAATTGGTTTGCTTTTATAATAAAGACCTGTTATCCATTTTCTTTTGCATTTGAACAGGAAAAAAACAACAATGTTTTAATTATTTCTTATATATAAGTAACAATTTATTAAATTGAGTGGATTATATATACATTATTAAAATCCTTTACTCTCTAGCCATGCTTTTACTATTGATACATAGTCTCCACGGAATTTAATCACGCCTCCAGGTTCGTTTATTTGTGAACCGATGCCCTTGCCAGTTACAGATTGAAGATGTTGCTTCAACTCAGCCTCCATGGCGACTATGTCACCTTGAATTTTTTTGATTACTGTTAGCCTTCTTAGACCTCGATTTTTTATATGAAGATGAACTGATTGCATGTGATTCTTTGTGCGATCCACGAAGTAGGGAAGCTTCTTTGCCTCTTCTGTAACGAAATTGAGATAATAAGTAACTAATGTAGTTTTTTTTACTGACAAATTAGTCAGTAACGTTGATAGCAACCTCTTCGTGGTTTCCATCCAGATGGTAAGTCTTCTGTAACAGTCTTTGGTGGTATTGGTACGTATTTTGACTTCAAGAGTCTTTCCACGTAAATCCATTCCTTTGGATCCTTCGATATCTCATAGTCAGTGTATTTTGCGTCCTCGCTGTATGACGGTGAAGTCTTGAAGCTGGCCCATCGTCTGCTAAACTGTATAACACAATAAACCAAAATTAGTGTTAGAATTCAAACAAAAATGAATATTTTTAGGCTATCATGTGCCAGACACATTCGTGTTTTACTACTTGATCATCGATAGCTCATTTTCATAATGCTAAATTAATAATCGACCTAGAAGCTCTTCAATTAAGCTCAAGATTATGTTCAATCAAAGAACTACAGTCTTGCTCCAATTTTATGAACTTTACATCATATTATTTCACAAAATTTTGCAATAATACACGGAACAATTGTCATGCAACAAAGCAGCATTATTCCACCATGATAAAGCACGAAATGAGCCGGGGAATATAACACAAAGGGTGATCTAAAAATACACAAAAGAGGTTGGGTTATTCAGTGGTGTTGATAAGGGTTCGTCGTGAGGCCCTTGGCAATCGAAATGCAGCGTGACTCGCCTGCTAAAAAAAAATATCTCTCGTTAACCATACATTGACATCATCGTATTAACATCGTGTGTCATCAATCACGTACCTGAATGACTGGTGAAATTACGTATTTCAACGTATCAACGTGAATCTCGCGGGGATGTAGAGCCGCGGGAATCGCGGAGCGTGCGAAAATTCGAAGGGCCGCCATTTTGACTTCGGTAAATAAGGGTCGGTGGCCGCCATTGGTTGCGCACGGGCGCGTCCTCCTTCTTCTTCTTCTCGTGGGCATTGCGGTGAATTAATCCGCGACACGCCATAGTCAAAAGTTTCCCCTTTGGATTCTCGTGTCAGGAGGCTCGTCAACGTCCAGCAGAAGGTATCGCCATTGCCAAAACTGGTCAGTTATATCTAAGAATGCTAAAATTCGTGAGAAAAGTAGAACGACGTTAGCATGAAGAGGGTATAGGCAGACCTCGAAAACACGGGAAAAGTGCCGCGTTGTTCCGTTTCGTGCGTTTAATGCGCGAGGCCCTTGGATTTGTCTTTGAAAATGGCGCGCAAATCCTGTTAAATAATTATTTTAAATCATTCATTTTGAGGTTAGGAGTGCGGGGCAAATAGCCCCGATCATAATCGCTGGCTTGAACCCCTCGACGAGGGGTTGATTTCCCCGAAATAACTTCGTTCGCCCCCCCTTCCGTGTCCTCATTTTTCAACAAAGCAGAAACGCAGTATGGACGCTGTTAGTTGCCACGGCCTGCAGATGGCGCTAGTGCGGCAATAGTAGGACACACAGGCGTATAGACACCCTACAACGGGACTGTGTTATTCACGGGAATATTATTCCCGTTTTTCGACAAAATACGTCCATCTTCGGCAAAGATTTTTGGCCTCAGAGGTGAGTTGAACATGGTACACAACTTTTCGCGTCGTGATTTCCATCGGCAATTGGCTACGTGACGCTTAACAACGAGCCAAAAGTTGGCGACTCCTCATTCAGCCCGATCTTTTGTTTATTCGTGGCGATTTTTCCGCAAGCTTTTTTGCCCGAGCATTTTCCACGGCATCCCATCGTGCAAACCCCCCATTTCTCCTCTCACTAGTCAGCATGCTCATTGAGCTAGACGATCGATCGACAATTTCATCGTTGATCCACAGGCATGTCGATGATATATCGCGACAAATATTTCGGATGGCGCTCTCTCTCTCTCTTTCTCTCTCTCTCTCTCTCTCTCTCTCGATCCATTGCGGCAGCCGTCGGCGCGGCGCGCATACCTCGTACAACATCCGTGTAAATGCAAACTTTGTCACGTAATTTTTTTCTCCACGATCCAGGGCCGCATCCTGCGGCCCCACCACCCGATTTGCCAGCGCTCCTTGCACTGCGTCTGGCCTGACTTAAGACTTGCTCCTTCTATTCGCTTTAGTTGAGATAGCGTTTACTTTATTGTCCCCCTTTTTTTTGTTGTGTCTGAACAATGATTTTCTAGACTTTTCATCTTGGAAAAGTGAGAGCGAGAGAGTGAGGAAAGAAAAATGGAGGCTATCTGCTTCAGTCGCGATAACACTACTTAGGAGATAGAGAGAGAGAGAGCGAAGAATAGATTTAACATTCTTTTTATTTGTTAGTAGAGATTTTTATTGAACATTCGATTTTAACATGACAACAGTTTAAAATGTCGTTGCAGGAAGCCCAATGTGGGTTGAAGTGAGATGGCATCCAGGGAAAAGAGACCCTTAGCGCCTTCCAAATCAAAGCAGAGGGCAAACAATAATGACTCTGGCTTGCCATCCTCACCCAGCAGGAGTAAGAAAGGCAAGACACTGCCAGCATACATATTGGAAGCGGTAGCAACAGGTAGCAGCAAGCTATCACCCAAATTAGAGTCGACACTGCCTCGTAAAAAAGTTATCGCGAGCTTGAAATGTAAGAAAAAGCTTAGGGCAGCCAAGGGAAATCTCTTGAAAGTTAAATCAACCAAGAACGTCCCGGTGAAAAATTTAAAACGTCTAGCAGCTGAAGGAAGTACTAAAAGGTCCAAGAACCTTCTAAATAGAACCAAAAAGACAAAGCCTGTGGCAAAGCCAGTCGACGAGGACTCGGATTCTCTGTCCTCAGAAGACTCGCCACTGATAGGCCGCAGGAGTAGTCCAAAATCGAGTAAAAAGTTAAAAATCACAGTTCTACCCGATTCACAATTGTCGGGGGCCAAAGGGACAAAGCTTTCGAGTGGAAGAAAGTCCGTAGGCACGAAGGAAGGCCTTGAGGTCGGCTTCGACATCTCCAAGTACCTGAAGAATCGCAAAACGAGTCCATCGACCGAAGTGAAGAGTCCAAAGCTCAAGCTAGAAACCCTAACAAACAAGAACTCTATCGACCTAACAATTGACGAGGTCTTGGCAATGGTGAGCGACACAGAGATGGAGGACACGGAGAAGGGCAAGCTGACGAGGAGCAAGAAGATGCTGCTGGACGAGAGCGACATCAAGAAGGAGATAATAGACGCAGAAGACGATAAATCAGACGACGATAATGTGGAAACATTATCAGAGGGTCAAAGCGCAACACAGTCGAGAAAAAGAACGAGTCAGAGAAGCCTGAGGAACGGAAAACTTCGTCAATTGGATTCTGCTGGTGAACTAGAGCTGAGGAAGGGTCGTCGATTAGTCGTGGACGACACGACAGTCTGCGAATCAGGCACAGAGACCACGAATAACGACACAGAGTCCATTGTATCAGAATTAAGTGTCCTCGAGCAGTCTCCAACTGTTTCTATGAAGGATGAGGGCATAGAAAAGCTAGAAGACGACGTAATAGAGATAAACTTGGAGATAGAGAATAACAATAACAGTGAAAGAGTTGGAGGGAGTGGCGATGCAGGGCCAATTCTTCGTTCAAAGACCAAGGCAAAGAGTACAGACACACCGATCAGGATTGACGACAGCGATTCAGATGATGTGATATTAGTAAAGACTGTAGAGGAATCAAAGAAATCATCGAGTCTCGATCAGTTGAGAAAGGATTGTCTACTGGGGAAAGTGGCGAATGACAAGCAGCCAGCCAAGAGACGTAGTAGTCTGAATATCGATGTAAAAAAGACCATAGGGTCGTTGTATGGCAATGAAAAGTCTGATGGCAGTACAGCGCCCAAGTCCCAGATCGATCAGATGATTGAGAACATCAAGCTGACGATTGCCAAGTCGATTGAGAGCAAGTACTATGGATCTGAGAAGGCACTGGGTCTTGGCAAGAACTTTGACGTTCCAAAGATCGAGGAGATTGTCGCGCCACTGAGTGCAGAGACGCAGAAAATGGGCCTCGACGAGAGTGAGGATAATAAGCCCAATGTTTCAAAGAGTGAAACTGACTCTTCGAACAATGGCGCTGAGAATTCTGTGCCCAAGGTAGCAGATACTGCCAAAGAGATCGAGAAGCTAGTCATGGGCGACACTGAATCGACGGTGGACACGAAGCAGAACGTAGAAGCAGTGGAAACCACGTCCAAAGAGGCAACGAACAAGGAAACAATCGTACACACTACCATCTCATCATCGAGCGATGAAATGTCCTCCCAACCGAGGCCTGAATCTGTGGCCAGTCAGAGCTGTTCTACTGAGCACGATAAAGATCAAGATAAGCCACCGAGTCGTTCGGAAAGTAGAACAGAGACTAAGGAAACGTCAGAGCCTAGTGCTTCAATGGAAACTGATGATTCTGAGACACTAGAAACAATTTCCCAGGAAGTAGAGCGACTCGTTACGGAATCGGTACTCGAGAACGAGCCTCAGGCACTTGAAACGACTGAGGATCCAGTCAAGAATGACGACAGTACATTAATCGAGAAAGATAATATTCTTGAAGCTTTAGAAACTCCTTTAGAACAATCAGAGATGAAAGATCATGTCACGACTGAACCAAAAGCTCAAACGTCTACTACGCCTGAAGAGTCGTCAGTGGAGGAAATCAATCGTGTGTCTGACAATATCCCCGAAGACTCTTCGAAACAAGAAAAGCACAAATCTGATAGTCTCACAGAAACTCAAGTAACTTCTCAGCTGGAGAAGACTGCGAAAAATACTCAGGAAAAGCCAGTGGTAGAAGAAGATATTAATAAAGCAAAAGACGAGAAAAATAGTGCAGAAGAGACAAAATGTGTAGTAGAAGAGACGAGAAGAGTTTTGAGAGCAAGGGACAAGCTGAAAAAAACAGAAAAATCAACGTCTAAAGTCTCTGAGTCTTCAGAAACACCAACAAAGACAGAATCAGATACTTCACGAGTCGAAAGCAATCCAGAAGAGTCTACAGAATCACCAGAGTCCAAGTCTAGCAGAGAAGAAGTAGCAGATCCACCTATTGTCATCAAAATTGAGGAACCAGAGCCACAAACGAGAACGAGACGAAGCCGAGACGTGAAGAAACGCAAGGAGGAAACATCTCCAGCCCAGAGTAGCTTAAAATCCAAGAGGAGTCGTCGAGAAACGAAGAAAACTGATCAGCAAAACAAGGAAGAGACTTTATTAGACAATGAAGTAGCTAAAATCAATGAGAATAAACGATCTTTCTCAACAGAAAAATTCTCCAAGCGTCTAGAGGGCACAGAGAGTCTCAGGGTGTTCTCTGAGGCTGAGAGAGGTCGACGAGACAAGGAAGACAACCGTAGTAAGTCTGAGAATGATATTGAGAGTGCACAGGGCAAGTCTGAGAGACTTACTCGAGGAAGATGTGAGACTGAGGAACCAAAGGAGTCAGAGAATCCTCCTGAAGTTATTTCTGATGTCGAGCGAAAGGTCAAGACGCCAGAGGAGACTCTACAAAAAGATTCAGACGAGGCGTCAACGTCTGGAGAATCAACAAGCAGTGTGTCGCTCAAGATCTTGGAAACGCCTGAAGACAAAGCCAGAAAAGAGTCTATTCTTCGTCTGCTGGGTTTGGAATCAATGGAGAAGGCTGCTGAACGTTTACATCAAAAAGCCAAGCGAGAGCAGTACACTGGGACTCTAAAGACTGTGATCAGGGTGCAGAAGGACAAGAAGCGGTCGCGATCACCGTTGAAGCTGGTGTTCAACAGGCAAGGTCGCACTGATGGTGAAGGCGTCTCTCCGGAATTCTACACCATACAGAAGGAGGTAAATATTTGTTTAGATTAGACAGAAGTTTATTTAAGGCTCGTTTAATGGTGTCAAATGAATTAATATGTGTTTATTTTTGTTGTTTTTTCAGTTGGGGACCAGTGGGTTGGGCGATAGCAGCTCTGGTGCGAACCGAAAGTTCTCTACTAACCACAGACAATCTTGCGGTAATCCTGGTTGTGGGCATAACTGCATTATTAATCACACCTCACTTTCCTTAGTCCACCTTTAAAAATAGACACACATCATAAAGAATCAAAAGAATTTTTATTTCTATTTAAAGAAATTGCTTTTTACTAATATAATCTTTGATAAAAGCTGCATGTTTATACATTTAAAAAAAATTCTTTGCCATTTAATTTAATCCATACCATTGACTAAAAAATAATTTACTAACTTAAAAAGGTTGATCGGCAGTATTTATTTGAGATTATTCTTTGATTGTAGATGAAGACAACGAAGAGACACCTTCAAAGGATCGACAGTCTCTCATTATCCCTGAGAAATCTTCTTCATTCTCTATACATCCTGAAAGACTCTGTGCTGATGTCTGCTGCTACTGCTTTGGCAAGTTTGGCTCGCTGGACACGCCAATGCACTTGGCACAACTCAAGTCTGAGGAGCGACGAAAGAAGATCTTGAATGTAGAGAGACATCTCACGAAGGACTCTTGTCTTTGCGATGCTTGCTACCGTCATGTAGACAGAAAAGTAAATATTTACCATCACTATGTATAATAATTGCCTTATGAATTCATAGAAAAATGTTTTAATAATGTTTACTTTTTTTACTTTAAAGGCAAACGTGAGTCCCACGAACACAGGTCCAAAGCCACAGAGAGTCCACCGACAACTCCTGGTGTCCAAGTGCTACGTGAAAGACTGCAGGGCTCCCGCGAGGCATCTTGTTAAGCGACGTTGGCTTCACAAAATCAAATCCTGTGTGCAAAATCGGGTGAATAATTATTTTGATGCATTAATTAATTTGTTTGGTCGTTTGTTCGCTATCAATGGAACTTATATCGATAAATAATTTTTGTTTGTTCCCAGGTAAACATCGCCATCAACTGGGAACCGAGCCAGCACACGTCAATGTCCTTCTGTGTGGATCACTACGCCATAATCGAGAGATTCTTAACATGTTCCCTGTGCACACGCCGTCTAGCGAGAAACGCAACGCACCAGTTGAACGCCCAAGAGACTGAAGAGTTAAATCGTCTCCTCGAGCAGCAAGGAGTTCCAATCTCTCTAGAAGCCGGCACCTTTGTCTGCAAACTCTGTCGCTACTTCACGCAAGTCCTGTTAAGGTATAAACACGTGGAAAACATGCATGCAGGCCATCGATCGTTCTGTAAGACGTATCGCAAGCGAGTTTTGCATTTCAACGGCATCGAAGTGCTGGACAACGAGGAAGATGAGGAATCTTCGCAGAGTACGTCGAACAAAGACAAACGGAAGAAGTCAAAGAGCAGTCAGAGCAAGAGTGGACCTTCGAAATCACCAGAGGACAATTCAACATCAGAAAAATCGACTCCTGAGCCAGTAAAGACAGAACCTCCAACCCCTGGAGCTGAAATTGAGCAACGTGATATGCCCAAGGCTCCTAGTACAAGCGAAGAAGCCCCTCCAACGGATTCACAGATGCTAGACCTCGAAAGCACCGTGGAGAAATTAAAGAAAAGAAAGGCATTAGATCAACATCTCTATTCTACAGACTCGCCAGTATTTTCTGACAATGGCGGGGACGTGGTGGAGATTCTGGCAATGGACAAGGAAGTCACTCTAACAAGACTACCAAAGCGACCAAGAATAAGCAACGATATCACTCCAGTTGTCCAGCGACTCGGGGCCAATCCATCCATCAGTGTACGCACTCTGTTCCCAGGCGAGGAGGAAATGGGTTTACATGCAAATGTCGAGTTCTCCAACGTTCGAGAGGTGACTCCACAGGGCTGGGAAAAATGTGCGACGATAATTCAATACGATCGTGACACAAAACTCCTCTGGCAGGAGTTACAGAGGCCTTATGGCAATCAAAGTTCCTTTCTGCGTCACTTAATACTCCTGGAGAAGTATTATCGATCTGGAGACCTTGTCCTGGCGCCCAATGCCTCGCGCAACGCTATCAACTATTCCACGTCGGTGCAGAATCGATTGATATCGTACGAAGGCCCCGAGAAAATGGACGAACCGATAACAGAGCCTATATCTGCGGAATTCAGCAATTCCAGACGCTTGAGCGGTGGCTACATGATGGAGAGAGATCGACTGGCCATCCCTAGCACCAGTACAATGATGACAACGTCCACAGTGACTTCGACACCAATTAAATCATCTGGAAGTCAATACAATGCTCAGTCAACACCCACGAGGGTTTTAAAAATTAATCCTGGCGTTTCTATCATTAAAAAACCACCACCAAATCTTCAACGACTCAATTTACCATCGAGTAGTGGGGCTTCTGCCACGAATGGCAGTGCTAAACGTAAAGATGGCTTTCCCAGCAAGATCACGGGTAGCACGTCTGGCGGAAAAGTCTTTCAATTGAGCGAGCCCGACTTCAAACGCCTTCAGACCCTCAAAAAGCAGAAGATGCTTCACGAGAAGATGAGCACAACGACCTCCGCAGCCGTGTCGAATATCAAGGCGAATCTGCAGTATCAAAAGGCACAAATAGCTGCGCAAACTCAGTTCCAAAAACACTTAAGGATGCAGCAGGAGATGCTGAATCGTCAGAGTCGTGGGGACTTTGAGCCACTGATTTGCGACGTGAGATCACTGGCCAATGAAAATACTCCAGCGCAGAATCTTCTCAACAATCTCAATCTGCCCAAGTCTATTCAGGTAACGACAAAACCATCTAGCAATCCAATTCCGATATTGCCAAAAATTCCGAAATCGCTCACGGTGATACCACAAATGGTGCCTCGGCCTGTCGACAAGTGACAGAGAAACTTTCAGAGGACTAAGAGAATATTATTGACCAAGTGACAAATATGAAAAGAAAAACGTTTTAACGAGTCTCTTAGAGACTGCACTGACTCGATTGAAAGATGATAAAAATAATCTACGTAAATGAGGAAAAAAAAAATGAAAGACAATTAAATGAAAGGTATGTACTACTAGAATTTGCCATTCTTTTTTGTTTGGCAACGATTTTACTCGTCGTAATTTACGACACTCGGAGTTTTATTTTGTATTCATTCACGAATCTAGTAGATTCGTGATAAAGACGTAATGACAATTAAATAAGTGATGACGACATATATATATATATAAACAAAAGAGATAACAAAAAGTGCCTAATCGTCGTGAAAATAAGAAAAAAAAACACAAAACGAAGTGAGAATAGAAATTTGTGGAGCGTTAATAGTTTTTAATGGTTTATTCTTAGGAGAACAAAAAATTACTAAGACGACTTATAAAAAAATATATATATAA
>JABSMT010018281.1:0-17264 GCA_018902335.1 Eumacrocentrus americanus | reverse complement strand
AGTGAAGCGGTAAAAGGAGATAACTCAAAAATTATGAAAAATTCTAGACACTTTCATTTTTACAAATATCTCGAAAATTTCAAGAGATACGATAAAATCTCATTGAGCCTTTTTTGTAGGAAATTGAATTCTTTACAAAAAAGGTTTTTTGCATTTTTGTCGTATCACATAGTTTGCGAGATATAATCAATTTTGTGAAAGATTTTAATGGAAAAGTTATCTCGACTTATTTCGTTTTACCGCTTTAGTACAGAATTTTCGTTGGTTTGGGAAATTGATTCCTCGACCAACAGAGAAAAAGACCTTCCATACAGATAATAGTATAAATGTCGAAATAAGCAAGAAGAAATTTAAACATAAAAATATTGAAAGAGTATTTTTTGTCAATTTCTCATCTTTAGTAAGTAAAAGATATGATAGTGGTAGTTGAAGAACGTCACTAACGGTAAAATCAATAGGACAAACACGAGGGAAATATAAAATATCTGTAGTACCCAGAAGGCTTACAAAAATGGCCAGGGATTGGTGAATATATAGGTGTGAAGAAAAAAGAAAATGACTGACCAGTTTTTTTCAAGCACAGCAACGAGAAAAGTCATTGGCAAAAGAGGTGCCCAGGGAATAAAAGTAAATAGAAAAGGTTGAGGGTAAATATAAAATGGAAAAAAATAATTTTTCCGCTGAGGCTCGTATCTAGAAAATTCATTTATCCTATCATAAATTGCCCTTGCACATGTCCAGCTAAACGTTAATTATCTCTGACATTCCACAATGACATTTTATTGGCATTTCCTCATCCAGCAATAATTAATAATAAAACTGATAGCGCACAGTCATATTCCAGGAATTTTATTAAAAAATATTTCACTTATTCCTTCAATAAATAAATGAAAAATAAATTGATATATTAAATAAAAATATTTAAAAGAAAACAATGTATATTGTGAGAATGAATATTAATCGGTTTTATAAATGAAAAACAAAAATGTTTTATTCGTTTTTGATTTGAAAATGCTTTAAATAAATTCACTTCATCTGTGTTCTCGTGGATATTGAGTGATCCATTTCGGTATGAAATGAGTGATAAAATTTTTATATACCAAGCGTGGAGAGTTGAAAAAAGAGGTGAGATGAATCTACGTCTGCGAGAATGACGGAATTCAACGCTCCATTCTCTGCTCGTGAATTTAGAGCTTTTTGTCGGCATCCATGCCCGCACCTGATGCCGTCAGTTTCAGCCACGACGACCATATACCCACTTGATATCTCTCATTCACTCATTGCCCAATTTGCGCCGATTTAATCATCCTCCACACAGCCAAATTAATTTGTTTAATCCTCTTAATCCAAGCCATTAATTTTATTTCTTCCTTCACAATTTTGCCTTCTGTTTAAAAAATAGGTGTCTCTTCTCAGTTGAGATTTAGAGTCAGAGAGACAGTGATAAAAATTGTATATAGAAAGTATAAAGCACAAGTTTTACATACATAGTATGGGAGTCCTGATGTTGACATATAATATTCAATAGCTGAGAAAGAAATGTCAAAAGAATAAATATTTTATCGTTCAAGATGCAACAGGGATATGCTCTGCACTTGACGACACTTAAAATTCTTCCCATTTTATTTTATTTTTTATTTTTTTTCTGTAGACGTGAAAAGAAAAAAATGTATTTTCCTTGCAATAAAAATTAACTCACCCGAAACGCATCTCGGAGTTCTTGCTCCTCTTGCTGCTCTTGGCTGAGGTCCGTTTGCTGTGCCGCGCTTGCACTTCCAATATTACTCACAATTTTAACGAACTCCACTAGACTGACGTTTCCATCACCTGAAAAGAAACGAAAAAATAAAAATAAAAATTTTTTTTTCAATTCCATAGCACACAATGGTACAGTTTGATTAATTGTTTGAACCTCTGCATTATTCTTGGACTGTTGAAAGCATCAGAAAAATCTGAGGAGTTGATAAAAAACACTTGAGAAATGTTTGTTTGGAAGATTTGAAAAATGAGAGAATTTCTGTAAGAAAATTATTTTTAGTATTTTGAAGATTAAAAAAGATTGTTTTTTTTTTTAATTATCAGGCAAAGAAATATTTTTTAAGTTTATTTAATTTTATTGTTCATGTTGAGGACGAAATTTGTAATTACATGCTTTAGATAACCCGCAAGTGCTAAAAAGTTTTACTGGAGTTGTGAAGATAATACAGACGACGTCCGATTAAGCGGAACGACTTTTAGATGTATATATACTTAGTCGTAAAATTTTCCTTTTCATACACAAATTCAGCTGAACACATAATTTCCATCAGATACATGTGTCAGCAGATTGACGATCGAGATAATTTAACGTGCAATTCGTTGCCTTTTGGCAACAACCCAGGGGACAAAACAATAATATTATACACAATGACGTCACCTGCGGCAGAATGACATGAGAGCCCGCAATTCCATTCGAGTGAACGCAAACCTTTGTTGGCCAACTGAGCATTCATTAACAAACACCATTTTTTCACCAATAATCCAAGCAAACGGTGCAAACAGTGTCCAGAACCGCTTTTTTTTAAAACTATTCAGTGGTTAGTAAATTAATATTTAAGATTCAATGGAACTTCTATGAATAACAATCAAATTTAACTAATTTACTAACAATTAAAACGACATCATTTTCAATAATAAAAATAGAAATCACATGGCTCTATAAAGCCATCCGATTTCCACGTGCTATACGATAATTCATATGTTAATTACACTAATAAATATGTATAATCTCGCATAATGCGATGAAGGCAAGTTGAAAAGGACATGTAGGCAGGTGTAGAAACGTAAATGCCGACTATATGTATAAACAGAGAAGAGAAGCGAAGAATAGAGATGAACAATAAGGGTTGGCCCAGGAATATTATTACGTTCTAAATCCCGTTTACATCCACGTTCATCCAAAGTTAAATCTGCTTCGGTTGTGGGCCGCAGCGTTGTTGAAATCTGACGACCAACGAAGAAGAACGAGACTAATATTTACTTGATTTATTTTATATCTTAATCCAAGCACCTTGTGAGGGTAAAATGTGGCTGACAAACTTCATTATTATATGAGAAACTTCATCCTAAAATAATAACTTTAGTCTGCTATTTTTCTTCTACATTATCTCCTTTTTAGATATATATTATACACACATATAACGAGAACTGAAGAAGCTCTAACTAAATTCAAGTTGTATATACTCATTACGAGATTAATGTAAAATTCTTTACGTTGCAGGTACATATAACAATTCATCCTTTCTCTTCCATCAGAGAAAGGTATATATGAAAGTTCTCTCTTTGTTCTACAAAACTTGTGAGTAGTTGCATAATAAATAGAATAAAATAGAACTCATATTAAGGACTCGCATATTATAAATTATACGAGAAGTGAAATTACATCAACATCAGAATTTCCTGAGAAGCATTACACGTGTCATGGAGATAGCTGGATGTCGCAGTGAAGAGAGATTACACGTAGTAAAGTTAGATAACAAGATGTATAAGTTTAAATAAGTGAATTTAAGCGATGAGTAGCATCATGACTATCAGAGAGTTTCAACTCGTCGTTCCTCTTTAACTGCTTTAGCACGACGATCTGCCTGAGGTGTTGCGTTGGCAATTCTCTTCAGTCTGTTAGACGTGCCTCGAGGTCCAAGTGCCCTGGCAACTTTTATAAAAGGACCTATAGTATAGGAATCCAAGACCAAGTGTAGTGTTTCAGGGCGAAGAGAAAAAGATATTTTCCTTTTGCCTGCTACGACGACTGCCAATGACGTTTGGCACTGGCCAAAGAGCACTGAAGAAAATCGGTGAGATTGTTGGAAGCAGAAAAAAAAAGCCAACGAATAGGGCAGAAAGTAGAGCAGCTTCAAGATGTTCCACGCCAAATCGTCTTCGTTCACATTCTGTAAAAGTATATAAATCCATGTTAGAAAAAAAAAAACCAAAGTTTTATGTCTTCAACTACGTGAGCTTCAATCCCAAGTGTCAAACGTGCACATTCTATTTTTTTTTGTTCTTGATCTTTGCTGCCACATTGTCTTTTCTCACGTTTGATCCTAAGACGTGAAACCAAAAGATCTCTTATAAACACTGAAGGAAAACAATTTTCTGGTCTTCTTCACCATGGACATTAGCAAGTAAAAGAGGGATAATGAAGAAGAATTCATGAAAAAAAGTGTCGCTCGTCGTTTTCATCAAGCGACGTAATTACTTCCCATTCAGGAGCTAAACAAGAGAAAAAAATACAGGAAAGTCATCCTGCTGTTCCAGGTATTCTTGGATGAGAGGAAAAATCAGATTTTCCTATAGTAAAATATACAAAAAAATTTCAAATGCAATATCTCTATCTGTTTATAAATTAAAATAGTTACTCAGTACAATTTAAATAAATAAAATCTTACTCGCTGCATATTTTATAAATAGCATAAATCCACAGCATGTTTCATTGTTCGTTATTGCTTCCCCCTCACCTTGTGGATGCACACACGGAAATTCTTGCGAAAATTCCAGCAGTGTTTGCGGGAGCTTGCCTATAAGGATGCCACATATTTTGAGAATATACAGCAAAGTCGAAGGTATTACAGCTCGTGGCACGGCATCTGATCGTTTGTAACCGCACCAACTGAGAACAAACGACTTAAGCATTCTGAGATACAACACTTCTAGCTTGCACGTGAATCCCCATACGTAACTTTACGTATAGGACCGAGAAAGTTATTTTCCCGCTGAAGGGAACTTTAGAATTAACTGTCTTAACCAATTTACATATTATAGCATTCGAGATGTCATGAAGAACTTGGTGAACTCATGATAATTGCTATAGAAAAATTAACAAAGTTCTTCTTTCATTCTTCCACTGGATGAACTGGTGGGAAATTCGTTTAACTTACATTTCCATTTGTAGATCTAGCCGAAATCTCTGGCAAAAAGGTTGAGTGAATACTCATTCATGACGAGATGAAAGTGCAACGATGCTCGTGCACTTTTCATCGTCGTGGCATTCATGAGCAACGAGAAATATCCACAAGGGATGCAAGCTTATGTAGATATAAAACCATTACTCTGGTTAATTTAACTATAACAAAACCTAGTAAATCCCTAGAATCAGCAACTAAATTATACAATCGCTCACGTCCAATAGCTTTCGAGCCTTGCTTGTTTACTAATTCATACTTCAGTGTAAGTACTTATGAACAAACATTTAATATTCACAGCTTATGCGCCTACATATTAGGCAAATCGTTCAATAATCAACGTCAATATCGACATTATCTAGAGGCCAATCATTCGTCTCATTAGTCCATCCTTGATTAAGCATCCTAATTCTCTTCGCTATGTTTACGTTACCTCATATCCAAAGATAATCCACGTAAACCAGAATGAACCAATCTATCAAGCGTGACGCATATTGATCAGTTAATGATGGAACACTGTGTGTAGACCAGAGGAAATTCTGCTTTGACCTGACTCCACTAGATATGCAAAGAGAGAAAACACATCATCAGCTATATAAACACCATTAATTCTCCGTGAAATAATGCATTTACTTATATTATACATAACACATTCTTGTTAATTTAACTGATAAGTTTGCTGCATCTCATAGTGTCCAGTCAAGTTTACATTTCTCTACTTCTCTTCAACAATCCACACTGTTTCCCGTCACTTCAACGAAACTCCAGAGAAAGGAAAAGTAAAGTGGGAAATAACAAGTTGTGAAGGCTTTTAATTGCACTCTGGAGCGTTGTTCTAAATTAATTGCAATTAATTATCTTAGGAAATAATCGTTGCTCGAGTTTAAACGATAATTAAATGTTTTGTCTACAATTTTACTATAACACTTTGGACTATTAAATTGATTTTCATTACCTATGATACCGGGGGAAAAAAATATTGTGTCTGGGAGAAAGTATATCTAGGGGCCTATATATCAGAGGACAATTTTCCAATAGGACGATAATGATGCCAAGGCAGGGCCTGGGACACGTCTCCGGATGAGAGAATGCCAAGTACCAAGAGGCGGAGATCCGGCCGTTTATATAGAAGAGCGACAACGAGACGATCGTTCTCTCTGCGGAACTCGCATGGTGTACGTACACCATTAACTATCTATCCACATCGATGAGAGCATCTCTGAAAGTCATCATCTCGGCGTATAAAGATGCTCCAACCTATCCGAAGTCTTGGCCAGATGCTTCGCCGGCACTTCTACCAGAATATAAGGCAATTACCCCTGACTGTTGGAACGGCGGCACATCCTGAAAAATTTACGTTCCTCTTGGAAAATACTGGCTCTCTAACATTCTCTGTTCTTCCAAGAGTCTCATCTCGTCCATTAGCTCTTCCAATCTACGTCCAATTCTTATTGGCTCCTGGTACTACTGTGAGCTAGACACTGGAGATCTCATAAAAATTTTATTCGACTGAATTACCGAATTGCTAGAAGTTTCAGTGGAGCCAGGAAAATGGCAGAAAACTCATTATCTTCTCTTTTTTTTTACGATGTTTGTATTTAGTTTTTAAAAAAAATTAGATCTCCTCGGATAAAGCCCCTCGTCGTTTATAATTGCGAAATGAATTATTCATGAGTTTGATGATCTCTCGAAATTTCATGACCGTATAATTTCAAGAAGAAAACAATTCCCGGACCCTCCTACGTTTCTTAACCCAGATATACCTAGTTGGATGTACATCTATATTATAAAAACTTCCAACTCCCTTCTCGAGAGTAACGCGATAAAAATGCATATCGGAGGCAGCGAAAATCCGACTCATGAAAGTCAAGATACGTTGGAGAGGAAAGTATCATCGGGATTAAAAAAGGGAAGGAAAAGAGGCAAAAGAACGTGATATACCGGTGTTTATCGATACACGAAGCCATGTGTCGCCATAAATCTTCAGACGTGTGAGATGCCCGTAAAATTTCCTGTCTCTATACGTTTGATTATCCCCTTGCCATAGCGATGATTCTAGACGTCCTTTCCCCAAGGAGTTTAATGGTGAAAAAAAAAGATAATTATATGATTTATGGAACTTCAATCGATCTAAACAATGTAAACATGTCTGTGGAATGACTCTAAGAGGGTCACAAAGATTGAAACATTAGTTAGAGTGGTTGGTTTCACATCAGACAAACTAAAAGCTTTTCTAGTCCTGGGAGAAACTTCTTAGAGGGCTCTGTACCTTTCTGGTACCATTGATTCCTCACAGAAGTTGAGTTATCGTTGACTTCGAACTAAATACTTTAATGAGAAGTTAAAGAATGAAGTAGATGTCTTTATTGGAAAGCCATTCACGTGATTTGGCTCCACCCTATGAAAACTTGGATGTTACTATGAATAATTTCGAATGTAGAGCACGAAAGATATCAGTGAGAGTTGCAAAATGATAAAATGTTGAGTTTTGGTAAGCGACCTACTTCGATATCAGACCACAATCAGATTCAACGAACAATAAAGCATCGATTCCACAAACTTGACCATCTGAGCCGTTGCTAAAATATTTCTCACTAAACCTTGATGCATATATCTCTCTGTCTGATGCTTGAAGGTGGAGAATCTAAAATACGGAAACTCGATTGTATATACGACATTCATAGAAGCTACATTTTTTACGAGATATAAAGTGTACACTCAAGAATAATTCATGGATTCATGTCGCTAGATTGCACAGAGAGAAAGTATTCACCCTTCATTTTCAAACATTTATCGTGAAATAGTGTCTGAATGTAATGGGAGTCGAGTAAAACTATTAAAAAAGAGCAGTATTGTTTCTCAAATCTGTTCTATATTTCATCGTTCCTTACCGTCAGTGTCGATCTCTTCCAGCATCGTCCGGAGCTCTTCAGTCCTGGCAAATTGTCCCAAGCCACGCATAACACGACCCAACTCTTCTTTTGTGATGCTGCCATCCCTGTCTTTATCAAACAGGTTGAAAGCCTCTTCAAACTCTACAAAAAAAAAGAACAATTTAAAAACATCTCAATCATCATCATCATTAATTCACCAAACTTACCAATGAAAATACTAAAAGAATCACTTTACCTTTCATCTGAGCTTTACTGATGGCAGGCATCTCGTCGCTGGAGCAACTGGTTGATCCCCTTCGTGCATCTGGAAGCTCGAAGAGCAAGCTGGCAGGTAGCCTGGTCTGTCTAGTCATAGAAGAACCAGAGGCTGTCGATGAAAAAGTCACTGACGACTCCGTCTTGATGGTTGATGACTCGCACGTGCCACCAGCAGTGACTTCGATCTTGGCTTGAGCCAGACAGCCGTCGACCTTCACATGAAAGCACTGCTGCCTGTTGCCTGTTGCCTCTTCCACATTTCGCTCATGCGGAAGTGGCTGTCGGATCGGCGTCAATATGGTAGACTCATTCGGCACCGATGGCTTTCGCGCATCCGGCCAGGAAGCTTCACTTATTGATGGCCTCGAGGAACAACTACCTGGCTCCTCGTCGCCACCGCTTCCGCCATCGGTGTCTTTGCGCGTCTGAAACAGAATTAAACACAATTTAATCCATTTCAAACTTACATGAGTTAATGTCTCAGGTTTCCTATTCATCATAAATGAATTCCCTGTGGCAATGTTACTGGGTTCATCATCTGTAATAGAGATCCTTGAATCCTGTAGACTGTCTAACAAGGAGTAATGAGAAGCCCTTTCTACCTTTGACCTAAATAGGTATATCGAAATGCTTCTCATTCTCCAGAGAACATCAAAGCAGTTATTGTGACTCTATCATGGTCCACTGGGACAAGGATCTCACTGAGATGCACTAGGAGTAAATAGAACTGCTTTGCTCGACTAAATATGCGGGCCAGGCTCGCATTACGAGCGGTATTGTAGACATATTCTGGTCATCTAGTGGATCCTTTGAATTTATGATTCATCTGTAAGTTCAATGTAGCTTTACCAGTCTTTTCAACCATCAGATGACATCATGTCTGCTTACTGAATAGTCGTTAGTACCTTTAATGATCATAAAAGGGTGCTTTCATTTGTGTGGTACTCCTACTAGAGAAAAAAACAACAATTGTTTTATCTTTAACTGCATGCTGAAACTGCTCGTGGGACTCCCACGAGAGAGATGCTGGGCCACCTGTTAATCGTTCTGTGCTATGTGTACCTATAGTTGCACCTCGAATTCCCAATATATCCCTCTGGCTATTTGGAACACAAGGCATACTGGAAACTGAAGTCTAAATGTTTGTTCTACCAGTGTTCATTTGCTCTCCACAATGGCCACTTTGTGGTTTGGATGTAATGCCAGTGGAATTTAAAGCTTAATTTGACCATTACAGAGATGATTCTTGGTTTAGAGTAAACACGACTGTTACTGTAATTATTTATATACAGACTTTGATTCATTTTTATTGCAGTATTCTTAATTAAATAGTTTGGAAGAAAACGCCCTTTGTGAAATTGATTGACTATTAGTTTCTATAGAATTCGTGTTTAATTACCGATGTACTGGCACTCATCATAACCGAGTCAGGTAGCACACGCCATGTAGCTGATGTAGTTGTTGAGCACAAGTAATTCAAGTCGTCGACGCTGACGTATCGGAGTATAGAAATGGGATCCACGGGAGGGGGACCTGGCGGCAATCTATGACGCTGATTAGTCGACTTGTTTAATTGCCCTACGATTGGGGTCGACCCCAATCAATCAACTTGCCTGTCCCTGCTCCACTGAACGCACCATTGATCCTAAAATACTTTTTTGTTTCTCTCCAGTTTGTTTTTCTTGTCACTCAATACAGTGAATAAATTTTTTGTGAATTTTTTTATAGCTATTTCCACAGTCAAGAGGACTTGAATCTACATAGTAGAGAGGCGATTAGCATTGCAATTGAGCGGCTTACCAACGCACCGCATCAATGATGCTCCTCCATGTACCCTATATATATAGCAGCAGCAATGTTTGAAACGTTTTTAACTGAAAATGTAAATCACTGCAATAAAACTTCAACTATAGGCTCTATGGTGGAAATTTTTTCACCTTGGCATATTGTCGCCACTTAGTGGGAAAAGTTTGAAACGATAAAATTTTCCACAGTGACTTATCGTAGTCAAATGATCGCAACTAACTTTACTTAAGAGTGCTATAAAATGGTTAAAAAAAAGTGCTCCACAATGTTGGAAGTAGTTGAGCCACAAAAGTTGCCGGGAATACGTTATGACGATAAGGACTCGGCCTCCACTCAACTCAAAATGCTAAATATTATGAAATCATCGTTCTACTTGGAAGTAATTCTGGAACATAATTTTCAAAGTTATCTTTTGTCAATTCATAAATGTCTTAAATGCTCAATGTATTATTATTAAATTCACAGGAATTTATCCTAGGGTATCGAATGCAGGCCAGGGGAGCTAACGAAATACAAAGAAAGACTTTGAACTTAATAATTAATAAGATAATAAGTAATGCCTGGAGGTTCGTTCTTCTCTGCTCCTTCCTCTATATAGCCTGCTTATTAATAAGTTTTCGTTGCTCCTTCGCATTCTCCTGGCAGCCTCTCACTAGGCCAAAGACTTCGATTCTCTTTCGTAGCGAAAAACAATCGAATTAACTTTAATTCTAGTCACGGTTCATCTATCGGTATTGACTTTCTGTCTATAAAGACCATGTTTGCCCAACTTCTCACTCTCTCTCTTCTCACCCACATTGTTTGTTTGTTCACATTCACCCTTATTGAGATGTCAATGAGTGATATGACCCATTGTTTCACCAACTCCAAAGTATTTTTCAAGAGTTCATGAGGTAATTGTGCAAGTTTCGTAATGTACTTTCGTATCGAACAGATCAGCACGATTGTAATCAAAGGGCAAGACAAAGTATTAGTAGTGCAGAATGAAATGGGGGGTGGCAATAATAGTCGTAGACAAAAGAAAATGAACGAGGGACTTGATTCGCAGTGGATACTTGAGGAGAATAAGAAGTGCAAGACACGAATCTTATTCTAGCAACCCAATCACACAACCCTCCACCCCTTATTTCCCCATCAAGCCCTCCTCTTTTCTCTCTATCACACCCATTCCCTTTCCAATCGTGTTCAACGATTCCTCTAGCTGTCACTAGACAACCTATCAGACTTGCAATTAAATCCGCTTTTCTCTTTGTTCCTTGTGCCATACCTTCCCAACTTTATCTCTCGACTATCAGCACTGGTTGCCATTAGAAGATACCCGGAATGTCCAGGCAAAAGGGTCAAAGGAGAGAGATCTTATATCTCGAAAACGAGACCATGGAGACTCAGGACAATCGATTACAATCGGCATTGTCTTTGTGTCACCCACACTTGCCTTTTCTTCTGCTCCTTTGCCCAGTTTGGCAGTTTTCAGTCCCTGGAAAACTATAAATAAATTCTTTAATGGTCAACCTTTGGTGATTCAACTACCTAAAATTGGTCCCAAGTGTCTTATAATTTTTATTTAAGACTGGGAATATAAATTTTCAGAATCTTCATGGTCAAAAGCTTTTCAAGATAAACAAGACCAAACAGCTTCAGTGGAAATATCGATGGATGTCAGAGTAACAGGTGCCCAGACCCTTCTCGAATTAGTGTCTTCCCTGTTTCAGCAGAAGCTGATGGGTTAGATCAAGTAGTGGTCTGTTGGTGGGACGCAAAGCAGTACTTACAACCGAATTGGGTGCAATGACTTCTCAATGGTGAGACAGGGGCTTGAGACGTCGCATTAATTTACAGAGTTGTGACCCAATTTTATATAGCCATACGATACAATCGGGACCCTCTGTTTTCCGGGCGCTTTTCCTCTTTCTTCATAATCCTCCTTGAGACTTCTAGCAATTATCTACTTCTGAACTTGGACTGGAATTAATTTCTGTGACCTAATTAACCGAAGCTCTGCTGGGCAATCATTGAACTCGCTCCAATTGTTGTGATTGACTTTGGGAAAGACTTCGTTGGATTTTTAATGACTTCTGCAATTAAGATGTATCCCTTATTCTGTGAAAGCTTTCACGCCTCTTATACCAATATTGCACCCTCGCAAACTAATTTTCAGTGGAACAAATAGACTATAAATATTCTTAAAATACTTTTTGGACTAGTAGTAGGTCTCTACAAAGCTATACCATGAAACGAAGAGGGCAGTGTGAATTAAATGGAATTTCCTATGGAGCTTGGGCAGGTATTGAAGCAGTAAATTCTGCTGAAGAGCTTCGATTTACTGATTCGATTTTACTCCAAAGCTATATATTTGATTACTGTATATGTAAATCAGGCTTAACGATGACCACTGCAAACTGGTAAGACGATTTTGAATCAATGCAAGTTCACTTTTAAGTGTGTGAAATTGACTATTGGAAACTTGCGGATGGAATCTAGGTGGAAGTAGTGTGAAAGTCAAAAGAAAAAAAGTTGAAAACAAGAGGCTTTAAGTGTGAAACAGAATGGATGAAAGGAAAATGTATCCAACTCGGCTGAAAGCCTGTCAGAAACACCACACCAAGTGATGTAAGCCTACGTTTTGATCGATCAAAGACTCGAGACATGAAAGAAGAATTTTATAAACTTTGTCGTCGCATAAAATCCATCCACTACATGGCCCGAATATCTTAATAAATACAAGGGTTATAATAAAGAGTGACTTCACGGAAAACCATAAACGTATAATGAAGAGCTCTGGTCTTTACATGATATCAAATGAAAGCCATCAACTAAATGAGAACGAAACCCACAATGGAATTAATCAGTCGAGTGCATAATAGCCCACAATTGTGTGCACGAGACATGAAGAAAAACTTTGTGAATGTGACTGCTTTGATAGATGACGGACGTACGAGTAACAAGTTTCTACCTCATTGAATGCAATCATGGTTTACCAGCATTGCCTCGTCAGAGATGAGCCTTTGCAATCGCTCGATCACCCTCTCTCTCTCTCTCTCTCTCTCTCTCTCTCTCTCAGTCTCTCGTTTGAGCTCGATCACCGGATTACCATCGATTTACGTCCTCTTCTGATACTTCGATGGACACAAAACTTCGTTAATGTTGCGACCGAACAACATTAATTGCTTGGACTCCACCTATAATCATTGGTAGAGTGAATCGAACTCGCTTATCCAGTCGGATCAACACAAATTCCTTCATTGCATGAGCTAACTATTTTTATCAGAATATCACACTCCAATAAACATTGAATAAAAAAACCTTCTCACCTATCATCAATATCATTACAATTTAGTACTGGGATCTTTGATAGAACTAGTTGGTCAAATATAAATAATCTGATGGTGAGAAGAAAAAACTTTGAACTTACAAGAAAACAGATGCCACCATTACAACTCAGAAGATTTATGGAGATTCTAAGGTCTTCCAAAGACATAAGATTTGGTAACCACGACAGTCACAGGTGGGTGAACTTGCTCGTAAAGAGCAACAGCGCCTGCTTGGCAAGAGATGTGTGGTCTGTGACACAGAAAAAACATAGTTGCAGAATGAATTCTCCAGCAACATTGATTCTGTCAAATCCCTGGAGACTTTCTGATAATTATATCCTGATAATGACAGTATATGTCCACATTCTAGGATCGTTAAATCCACCCCTCATTCCATGGAGCATATCCCTATGTATAATACTCCTACCACAGCGTCTGGAGAGGATACACATAGAACGTGACCAAATCGGGATAGTCTGGCATCAGTACTAAGGTTGATGTGGCGAAACTCCCAAGATGCTTAATAGCTTCATGCCGTCATCATTGTGGCACTTGTGGGGGTAACTTCGACAATATCTCAACAAGCTCTACCACCTTCTCATTCACCTACACCTACACCTATGTAGGACTAGGTGGTATCGGTTTGTGTGCAGCAACTCGTGAGTAATTCATGTAAGTGGAAACGTGAGCGATGGTGCTTGTTTGCTGAAACACAGTTACAATAGCGTCAATGTTAATCGTGTATACGCTTAATGTGCTCCCCCATTTCCAGCAGCATCTAGACAACCACACAATGACATAGAACTGCTTAACCCGGAGATCAACCGCATGGATTACAAATGCTCGCCAACACCACCAGGAATTCAAGCTTCCTGCTTTCTACTAATACAATCACATTATCAAGAATTGACATCATCAGGAAGAGAATACAAAAACATTACCAGTTAAATCAGTATCTCTACTTTTTATCATTTGATAAATGGGATATCAAGGGAATTCACTACTCATTTGTCACCGCGTGTCTTCCCCAACTTTTCCAGCTGCAAGCCGAGGATAAAGCTGGACTAGTTGATGTATCACATGCCTGCAGAAATTAGAATAAGCCCCAAGATAAGCATGACCTGGTAAAGAGCTCTGAATGTGAGACACTCGTCGTGATGTATTCTTATGATAAAAGCATATAAAGCAAAAGACAGTGTGTTGCGCATGGGAATAGACGAAATAGACGATTATTTACTCAGCCGTGGAGAAGATTGACCCTTTGCTGATGTCACTGGCTCAGTGAATGAGGAAGCCAGGAACTAATTAAATCCTTGAACAATGTGTGACCATTAATTGGCATTATCAACACCTGGAGAATCAACTCTCGAGTTCTAGTAAATTGGATTAGTCTTCTTGCACGAAGGTCCACGTTGAAGGAACACAGTACTGAAATGTGTGTGTATATATGCCTGAATGGACAGTGTTGATCTAGTGAAGGGTTCTCGACAGCTACTGAACTTCAATCAATAGATTAAATTGTTAAAGATGAGGAAATAAAGATATGATAGAGGAGAAAAAGTAAACTGATTCGTTTCTTAGAGACGAATGGATATATTATATCCATAATATGGTAAGATAAGATAATCCTGTGGTTACCCGGATTAAAGACCCTAATATCTTTCTAAGGTGATTGACAGCTGAGGGAAATCTTTTTAGTTGCTAGAAACGACCTAGTAACATGTGGTAAGTGAGAGGTTTCAACGATAGATCAATCTGTCCTGCATTCTAATCGAATCTAAAAGAAGCTAGGATGAAGCTCAAGGGACATGGAGGGGCTGAATGAGAAACTGCAAAGAACCATCTACATATATTAGGGAGCTTGAGGAGGGTAAAAAGAATGATGTAGATTCTATAGTGATGGGAAAAGGGTTGCTTTTGACAACATACTTTACCTTCTATCACACGTCCAAAGTAAATTTATTCATTGTCACCAATGTTTATTATATCGAATTTTTAAAGAATTTCTCTGTTAATATATCGTTGGGCAATCTTCACCAAGGAAGAAACAAATGGAAAATCTCCCCAGACAAAGCGTAAAGTTCAGGATAAGACACATAGCCCTTAGGGCTTTCACTTTTCTCCAGCAACAATTCCCTCTTTCAACGATAGCCCACGCTTGAAGTTTCAACATAAAGAACTTTTGCTGAGAGTTTAAGTTTCCTCGGACAACAACCTGCCGGTGAAGAAGAGCAAGACTCAAGTGCTGGATAATTTTTATCAAACAAAGGATGTATTCAGAGCTAATATAATGAATAGAAAGACCTATTACAAAAGGAGAAGAAAAAATTTAGATTGTTCTCAATTCCACGTTGAAAGACAAAACGAAGTTTTATAATGTATAATGTATAGTCCAAGACATCTAAAAAATTACTCATGTTATAATCTCTTGTGCAACTGTATCGTGGATGTGGTGATAATCGTATGCTCGAGATTTAGCTGACGAGACAAGAGATAGGGGGTTTGTCGGACAGTACATGCATTCAGCTTCTACAAGCCGAGTAACGAGACACAATGCAACTGAACCATTATTACAAAGTTAAACGAGCAAAAGTTTGAGCGGCAGAGGTAACGTCGAGTACACTTTTAGTTGTCGAGTTATGCAAGATGAGTAATGGCATAACCTGCAGTCCTGTGCACTGTTGGTGCATGAAACAATCACAGAGAAGAGAAGGGAAGTATCACAGACTAACTAGTCGAAATGTTCGATATAGTGGGAATCACACCATACACCATCCACCAGAATACAGCCCGCTATATCTCATCGCCTCATTCACTGAAGTTGTATCATCATTGATAACATTCTCAGCAAAACGTTTTTCCTCCTGCAAATGTTAATTTATAATATATAAACCACTCGACAATATTTTAGTTTAAAAATATACTCAACTCCCCTGTTAAATATTGCAGTGATGCTATATCGAACCTTTAAAAAAGGGTCTTCGTCGTAAATTCGTTGAAAAGAACGGCCGACTGCTTCCTCAATGACCATCAAGAACTACCAGCAATATAGTATTCGCATATATTTCAAAACTGCAATTCATTTCATTTGAAATTTTGCTAAAAGAGGATTCGTCACGTTCAAGTGAGCTTATGAGACTATATATCAAACCTAAAAACTCATTTTGCAGAAGTAGCGAAATTAAAGTCACATACTCATCAACAAATTCATTGAATGTTTTGCCATTTAATGGTATATAAATGAGTATGTGAATTTATTTCGAGTGCTCATTAACTTGAAATCGAAAAGTTCGTTTTGAAAATAAAAAAGAAAGAAAGAAGTGGTTGTTAATCAGGCTTTTTATGGAAAACAGAACATTGGAATAATTTCATTTAAACATTCCCAATGTTCTATTATTGTGATTCCATTAAAACCACTTGTGGCTGAGAGTACCCACATTGACCTATTTTAAATATCCGGTGGCGACAAGCATTACTTTTATCTATAAAACTTTGACTTTTCCTTTTTTAACTTCGTTGCCATTAAAAACTTTCAAGATATCGCAACTAATAAATAATAAATAACAGAGAATTCTTAATATGTCGACAAATATAAATTTCATTTCATTAATAAACTTTATTTTTCGTTTATGAATTTATTCAGTTTGAGGTGCTTGGAATTCCCGCTCATGACTCGACGATAAGTTGTATAATACCGTTAGATTCCAATGCCGGTGGAATGTTCCCTTGAAAAATAAAAGCACCAGTATACCCTCTGGGGCCAAAGGTAGTTGAACGTGTAGTTGCACAGACACGAATGCATCCTCGACGCCGTTAAATTAATAATTAATAAAATGGAATTCGAACTTCAAAAAATATGGCATCATTAAAATTGAAAAAAAGCTCGAATAAAACATCAGAGCACCTTAGATTCATGAGAGACACACATTATAATTTATCCAACTGACATGAGAGGATATAAGAAGGAATAAAATAATCCCAGTTATAGATCAGTACTGAAGCGGTAAAAGGAGATAAGTCGAGAATTTATCGAACATTTTATAAATTATATTTTT
>JABSMT010018170.1:0-17282 GCA_018902335.1 Eumacrocentrus americanus | reverse complement strand
ATATAAAACGAGAGAAGAAACATTAATAACAATCTTCAATATAAAAATCACGATAATGAAACATTATACAACTCGTGAATTATTCGGATGGAATGCATGCTCAAATTAATAAATAAATAATAATAATTTAATGCCTTTAGATGACCGAGTAGTATACACACGAGTTGATAAAAAGAATTATTTTGTATTTACACCGTTTTGTTGACGATAAAACAAAAATGTTTAAAAGACAATTCTATTATTCCGCGACAGCGAATTTGCTCAATACTTCATTTTATTAGTCGTCTTGTGTATTATGTTAATCAATTGCATTTATTTGCTTCTTTTCGTCGTGCCTCCAGCACGTTTTTTCATTCTCACTTCTCGTCTTCATCAGTCTTATCCTCGTTAGTGTACGTCATCGTTAATTGTTTTAGTTCATCCTTATTTCGATTATTTATTGTAGTGTTTGTTATAAAAATTGTTGCGCGCACGCCACGACGATACTACATAATATATACTATCAGTTATTTTATCGTAAAACACCGAAGAATTATTAGACAAAAATGGCAAAAAAAAAAGATAATAAATTACGTTGAAAATTGCGCATACATAGTTCGTTGGCAAATGATCTCGACAGATTGATTTAAATCAATTCTCGAGTCGTAGTAATCTCGTATAATTTTAAATACAAAAATTCGAAATAAAGTCTACTCTACAAAGTGGAAGCTGATTCTTGTACTATAAAACATCTTGTCTACAGTCAATGTGACATCTAAACCTGAACATACTGCTCATCATCAGTGTCTGTATTGTCCATCAATGCTGCATGCGACGACATGTGAATTTTTTCATAATCCGGATCGTCGCTCTGCTTACTACACCTGACCTTCTCGTAGCCATCAACATTCCTGTCATTATTTTTATACAAATTAACTTGTTCATACGGAGGCTCAGCATTCACCTTCTGAGACAGGCTCATGTACCTGACGCTCTCGTAATTCGGGTCGCTGTGATGCACGGATTCGTAATTTGGATCAGTATCGCTGTCTCCAGTTCGGCAAACAGACGCGTAATTCGGTTCACCAGGATCGTGAGGCATACTCTCGTAGTTTGGCTCGGAGTCTGTGTCCACGTCGCCGTCAACTCGACGTCGTAGTCGCACCTTTTCGTAGCCAGGATCCTCGCTGCTTGCGTTGCTCACTTGGCGATGCTTGAAGGGCACAGAGTAAAAAGGTAACACGTCGATACCATTCCTCATGCTCGTCGACGCCTGGCCAACAGATTTAGTATCTTCTGGCCTCGTGAAAGGTCGCAGCATCTCGTAATTCGGATCATCACTAACGGCTGCTGGATTTATGATCCTCTGGGTGTTCATTGGCTCGAAAACATGGTCCGGAGTTACTCGATCGAGCTCATAAATCCTCGCTACTTTGCTGAACTCGATGGACGACTCTAAATTAAGCATGTCAGGAGGAACATTTGATGTCCTATGGACCTCAGGTTCTCTCTTTTGAATCTCTACAGAGTCATGACTCGACCAGGAAGCTCGACTGATCTCTGCGAGACTCAGTTTCTTCCCTAGGACCTGTGAATCTGTCGAATTATTACACGAATGTCCTGGATAAGCCTCTTCCTCAGAGTCTCGTTTCTTCTTCATCACCTTTGCATACATGTCTTCCAGGGATTTACCAGATGAAAGAGCCTGATGGTGACCTTGTGATTGATGATCTTCTGACTTCCCATGCTTGTCAATGAGTGCATAAACATCAGTAGTCTCTTCAGGAGGAGGCAGCGGCGGTGGCGGAGGTGGAAGAGGAGAATTAGCCTGTCGTTTTTCTGGCTTTGGAGATCCTGGATTGGCTGTAGAACTCGTGGCACTCGAGGATGAAGCTTGTCGAGAGTGTGCATGGGCAACGTGACGAAGACTATCGACACTTGGAGGTTGAGGAGCAGAAAAGACACTAGGCTCCTCAGTGGAGATTCTCGGGGGTACTTGATGAAGAATCGGCTGTTCTCCTCCAGGAGGCATTCTATTTTGTTCACTGACCATTGGTTGAATTTGTGCGTAAGTCTCGCTACCACTCGTGTAGATTTTTTCCTGCTCGTCAATTGCAGCGTACATTTCGTCTGAATCATCAGAAACGGTTGCATAATGCGGGTCTGTCAGAGGTCGATGTGGAGTCTGTCGATTTTGATGTGCTGCCTTAGTCTGAGCAATTATATTCGCTAAAGGCTCGCGTACACTGATGCTCGTGTATCCTTTCGAGTCTTGAGAGTCACCGCTGAAGTGCTGGGGAGGAGCATTATGCTGAGGCTGAGGAAGTCGTGGCAGAGATATCAAAATTGGTGGAGTCATGTAGGGCAAGTCCTGGTTCGCTTGTACGCCGCCTGTGATTGCGTTTGCTGCTTGAATGTCATTGCAAATCGGTGCATCGACATTCAAAAGTGAATTGTGCGACGAGGAACGACGAGTCCTGGGTGGTGCCACAGGATTATTTGTCGATTGACTCGTCGAACTGCAGGCATGACTTGCGTCAGTCATTTGACTAGGATTTCTAAAGCTATTTTGTCGATTTACTTCAGATTTCTGCACACTCTGGACCTGAGCGTAAGGATGCTCGTCACTCGTGGAGTGCGGGGTATTCAATCTAGCGTAAGGATAGGCACTGTCGTCTTCCTGCAGCGAAGATGACTCTTGCGAGCTTCCTCGAGTCCCACGCTCGTTGTCTCGCTTGGGGTTCTTGTCCTGCACAGTGGCATACAGCTCTGAGGGGTCACCCATGATCTCTGCAGCCTCGTAGATGATTTCTTGCGTGACTGACTCAATTCCATTCTCATCGACGTCTGCATTTCGATCTTTTGGAATGTCTGGAAGACTTCTGTTTGCACTGCTTGCCCTACGCAAAAAGATAGAACTAGTTATTTAAGACAATAATGATAATTATGTTAAAGAAAGATTATTAGCAACAGATTAGTGAACTGATTTTTATGGTAAAATGAGGATGAGTGTGTTTTAGTAACGAAATTAGTTAATAAAGAGAACCAGTGGACAAGAGAAATTAGAATAATGATGATTGCCTTAGATAAATAACTTTTAATCTGTATTAGTTCGATTGGGGTTATGAGTGGGTGGTTAATCTTGGTATTATCAGGCATAAGGGTCATGCTGCCATGCCAGATCATGGGCTTGGCACCTTTTTCCACCATCCACTGCGTCCAGAGTAACAACTTGGGCGATATCCGACGTTGGCTGACCATCGAAACCGTCATTCTCGGCGCGGGTGATCGTTACCATACCCGGAAGGCCCAGAAACTCGCTCCTGTTGTCACAGAGTCATTGTAATCAGGTGCTACATCTACATCTCGTCAGGATTATCGGATTTTATGTACGACAATAAGGCTGGTAATTCATCAAGAGACTTGGGGCGGTCACAATGACAAAAGTGAAATGCATGAATTGTGTGTAACGAACACATCAAAAAATAATGATTATCATAAAATAAAACTGTCGCAACTCTTTGAGTCAGTAAATGAATTAATTATCTATGCATACTTGTTTTCACTGTGTCTACAACTGCAGATGCAAGCAACAATGAATCCAACAAAGGACACGAGAGCAGCAATGGAGACAACCCAGTAACACCAGGCCTCCTGCTCCAAGAACGTATCATACATGGTCTCTGAGTCGTTCATAAACGTGGATGAGCCTTAAAAGAAGCGAACAATTGCCATCATTGTAGAAGTAGTGATTCATACATCCAGGAAATGACCTCATCGCTACATACTTAAATAATGAGAGTAAACTATCTCCACCAATTCCAATCCCGAAGCATCTTCACTCCAGCCTCAAGGAGTATATACCTGCTCAACAAAAAAGAAAAATTCGTCAACAATATTTATCAAACACTAGAGATTGTACGTTAAACTGTATACACCCAACAACTACATATTATTTCCTTAAACCTTTATCTTACCGAGATAATTTGCGGTATCTAATGATTAGAGACAGGAAGAGCCTTTTTTTTAATAGAACAATCGTCACATCTCACGCCTATGTTGTTTAACAATGTATCACAACGCCTGATGATTTCATTTTGTCCTCATTGTTTATTCGATTGTTTGAATTAATAAAGATCACTGTTGAATGATCTATGAATGTAGAAAAATTCTCCGTTGCATTGTAATAAACATCCTGATGTGGCAATCACAAACTTTGGGGCAACAAGCTTTGCAACATAACCTCAACTTCATGACTTAAGAGAGGAGAGGGACAGAGAGGAATGACATCACGCCTAGGTTCCCTCTCCCATATATACGATGTATACGACAATGTATGCGTATGTATAACACACATGTAAAGAAAAAAAATTCGCCAAAAATTCTTTGGCGCCATTGCCGCCATCTTGCGGATCCCGAAGAATTTCAAATTATCGGCATTATTTTCAATCCAAGCATTTTTTATATTCTTACGTAATAAACAAATAAAAAAATGTTTATCGTGTGTATTATATCATGATCTAGGACCTCTGTATTGGCTTTTTTGTGATAGGCGTTTGTAGAAGAGAGAAATAAAAATATTTCAATTACAGAGCACTGCTGCAAAATGATAAATAATTTTTTTTTCTTCTCATTTTGAAAAAAATCAAGAACAGTAGGTTCTTCGTAATTATGTTTGTGATATCTCTGTGAATTTTCATGACTTGGAGATCCAAATCAGCGACAGGAAAACAAATCCCTACAGCTGATTCGTCACCCCAAACCATATGCTCCGACCCACTTCGTTGGCATACATTTAATGTTCAACGACTTTCGCTGGCTATAAAATTCCTTCCATTCTAACCTGACGTGTATCAGCCACATAAGATCGACCTTGAGAAAATCAAGAAATGTACTCTGGTGTTTATACTCGAGATTGGATACTAGCATGTGAGATCACAATCCTTGATATTTCCTTGTACATGTGTTTTGTTATGTTCTTTTTGATAACTTGACTCGTTTTTTTTCAGATGTCTGCAGACTCATCTAAATTATTCATTCAGGTTGAAAATATGTACATAGACATGGAGATTAGGGTGACACAAACCTGTTACCAGTGTCACGACAGAATAATCTGGTGATAAAAAAAATTTACGCAGTTAAAAGTCGTATTTCAACGAGAA
Organism: Eumacrocentrus americanus; assembly: GCA_018902335.1. Classification (NCBI taxonomy): domain Eukaryota; kingdom Metazoa; phylum Arthropoda; class Insecta; order Hymenoptera; family Braconidae; genus Eumacrocentrus; species Eumacrocentrus americanus. The sequence goes on along the minus strand of JABSMT010018170.1, from coordinate 12,141 downwards.
GGAGGCATTTAACATTGAGTGCAAGCCCTCACTCATCAATCTCATTGCTCAAATATTTATATATTGGAGTGCCAAAACATGTTGAAGGTTGCAACAGGAATTAAGAGTGCAGTGAGGACCTTAACATCTTCTGCAGGACGAAATGCTACGCCTAAAGTAGCTCCACTACAAGAGGCAGCTTTGGAAGAAAGATGTATTCTTGTAGATGAATTTGATAAGCCTGTGGGCCATGCATCGAAACGAAATTGTCACAGGATCAGCGAGGATAGAGACATTTTGCTTCACAGAGCATTTAGTGTCTTTCTATTTGATCAAAAAGGTGATTTATTGCTTCAGAAAAGATCAGCGTCAAAGGTGAGTTAAAAAGAGAATGGTGAGAATGATTTAAAAAACAGATTTTAGAGGGACAATTTATTGATTAACATTTGTTTATTTCTGTAGATAACCTTTCCTGGATACTATACGAATACCTGCTGCAGTCATCCCTTGATGGAAGTGCCTGGAGAATCAGAGGAACGTCATGCTCTAGGAGTGAAAAGGGCTGCTCGTCGAAGACTAGCTTACGAGCTTGGAATACCTATAAATGAAATTAATCTGGACGAATTTTACTATCTCACAAGAATTCATTATCAAGCTCTGGGTGACGACATTTGGGGCGAGCATGAAATAGATTACGTTCTATTTCTGCAGAAAAACAAGGTGACATTAGATCCAAATCCCGACGAGGTCAGCGAAATTAATTGGGTATCTAGGTCAAAAATAGATGAATTCGTCCATGAATGTAATTCCCCACTGACACCCTGGTTCGAGCTCATTCTCAACCACAAATTACCGCTCTGGTGGGACAATTTAAAGAATCTGGATCGAGTTAAAGATCATGGAAGAATTCAGAGATTTATGTAAACATCTAATTTCATATAATTGCATTCTTTCTCATTTTTGGAGAATGAATTTTCGAAATTTTATATCAATAAGGGCATTAACAAACACGATAATTTTGTATTCAAATTGTATATTCAATTATTCACCGGAGATGTAATTAATTATTTCAGCAATTTTTGGTGTAATATATTGGTGGAATATTGTAATAAAGTTTGACAAAAATTCATATCAAATTCAAATATTCCCGCCAAGCATTTAGGGATTTTCCACGCGGGGCATTACTACCAAATAAACTGGTAGAAACGATACTAGTGTCTGTTTTTATCTAGGGATATTCATTGAATGCAGGTCGTCGCCCTTCTGCAACCGGCTTTTGACGTGTCCTAGCCTAGCTGGTGGCAGACAGAGGTTCGGTGGTGGGTGTCTCGTGTCGTGATAAAAATTGCTACGTGTCTCTCTTGTGGAGTAATGAGTGGTTTTTGTACGTACGGCAAATGATTTATAAAGGGATTTATAACTGAGATAGAACATAACCTAATTTCGCTTGCGAATAAACGATGCAGAACAAGGCAAGCGCCCAGGGCGCAAAGAAGGTCATGTTTCCTGATAAAAAACCTTCAGCGAAGCAAATGAAATCGTCCACGTTAACAAATGCAGCTGGTCTCAGTTCATTAGTCACGTTTACCATTCTCCTTCTCGCCTGGATATCAGGCTTTGCATCAAGATTATTCGCAATTATTCGATTTGAGAGCATCATCCATGAGTTTGATCCTTGGTAAGAACATAGAGCACTTCCGATTAAAAAAAAAATTTTTTTATTCCTTATTATCTCTACGACTGGTCAAGTAGTAGATCTGTATCGATTTGCTAATGTTTCTTTTTCTTTGATCAACAGGTTTAACTACAGAGCAACAGCTTACATGGTGCAACATGGATTCTACAATTTTCTCAATTGGTTTGACGAAAGAGCATGGTATCCCTTGGGCAGAATTGTTGGTGGCACTGTCTACCCCGGGCTAATGATAACATCTGGCTCAATCCACTATATTCTTCACTCTTTGAACATTCCAGTACACATAAGAGATATCTGCGTATTCCTAGCTCCAGTTTTTAGTGGCCTTACTGCAATCTCCACATATCTACTGACAAAGGAGCTCTGGAGCGCGGGCGCAGGACTTTTTGCAGCATGCTTCATTGCCATTGTACCTGGCTATATCTCACGATCCGTGGCGGGCAGCTACGACAATGAGGGCATTGCAATATTTGCCCTGCAATTTACGTATTACCTGTGGGTAAAGTCTGTCAAGAAGGGATCAATTTTATGGGCTGCAATGACTGCATTGTCCTATTTCTACATGGTCTCAGCATGGGGTGGTTATGTTTTTATTATTAACTTGATTCCTCTCCATGTTTTTGCATTGCTAGTGATGAATCGATTTAGCAATCGGTTGTTCGTGAGCTACACGACTTTCTACATTCTTGGGCTGTTATTGAGCATGCAGATCCCCTTCGTCGGCTTCCAACCGATAAGAACGTCTGAGCATATGGCTGCTGGAGGAGTTTTTGCACTTCTCATCGTTGTGGGGACACTGAGGTACAAAAGAAATGTTTTAAACTATTATAGTAATTTGACAAAGATAAATATATTTCATGTAGTTTCTTATAATCACTGATTTAATCTACAGATATCTTCGAACGATTCTCACAAAGACTGAAATGAAATACTTCGGCGGAGTCGTAGCATTTATTGCTGGAGTGCTTCTGTTAGCCCTGATTGCTTTGACGTATGTGGGAGTCGTCGCGCCCTGGAGTGGACGATTTTACAGTCTCTGGGATACGGGATACGCGAAGATTCACATTCCAATCATTGCTTCTGTCTCTGAACATCAACCCACCACTTGGTTCAGCTTCTTTTTCGATCTTCACATCCTCGTGAGCACATTCCCTGTGGGTTTGTGGTACTGCATTAAGCGTATCAACGATGAACGAGTCTTCATTGTCCTTTACGCTCTCAGTGCAGTCTATTTTGCTGGCGTGATGGTTCGACTGATGCTCACATTGACTCCTGTCGTGTGCATGCTCTCTGGCGTGGCATTCAGCGGTCTCTTGGAGCTGTTCCTGAAGGAAGAGGACCGCGAAAGCGGCGATAGGAATGGCGGAGACAGCAGTGACGCAGAGAGCGAGGCTGAGGGCGAACGCAGTCCTGGTCGAGGGCTCTATGACAAGGCTGGCAAGCTCAGACGAATGAAGCACGAGAGACCGAAGGGTAATGGCGATGGACTTGGATCAAATCTCCGGAATGGCGTTGTTATTGGGATACTTATGCTCCTGATGATGTTTGTCGTTCACTGCACCTGGGTAACTAGCAATGCTTACTCCAGTCCGTCTATTGTCCTTGCATCCTACTCTCACGACGGAGGCAGGAATATTCTCGATGACTTCCGGGAAGCTTACTATTGGCTGGCACAAAATACTCCCACTGACGCTAGAGTCATGAGCTGGTGGGACTATGGATATCAAATTGCTGGCATGGCCAATAGGTTCGTTACTTATTAAATATGAAGACGTATTTATCGATTTTCTAAAAATAAATTTGAGTCATTTTAATTGGCAAACTAATACTTAATAATTTGTTTTAATGAATTATTATTAATGATTATGTTTTTTTTAATTGCAGAACGACTCTCGTCGACAACAATACCTGGAATAATTCGCACATTGCCTTGGTGGGAAAGGCAATGAGCTCAACTGAGCCCAAGGCATACGACATAATGACGTCCTTGGACGTCGACTACGTTCTCGTAATATTCGGTGGAATGATTGGATACTCGGGCGATGATATAAATAAATTCTTGTGGATGGTGCGAATCGCTGAGGGTGAACATCCTCAGGACATTCGTGAGAGCGACTACTTCACTGAACGTGGCGAGTTTCGTGTCGACGCCGAAGGTGCACCGACTCTCTTAAATTGCCTCATGTACAAATTGAGTTACTATCGTTTCGGTGAGGTTGCCCTGGATTATCGTATGCCTGCTGGATACGATCGCACCAGGAATGCTGAAATAGGAAATAAGAATTTCAAATTGACGTACCTGGAGGAGGCCTACACTACGGAGCACTGGCTCGTGAGAATTTACAGGTAAGGAAATCATTTAATTTTATTAAAGTCTTAGACATCGAATCGTGTTAAATAATTATGTGATTTGTGTGTAGGGTGAAGAAGCCAAATGAATTCAATCGACCGAGGATTCCAGTATCCGAAAGAACAATTACTCGACCCACGAGCACGTATCACAGTAAAAAGGTTCGTATTTTAAGTTCTTAATGAAGAAAAAAAAGAAATCAAAGGATGCTTCTTGGGTTTTTGTTTTCAAGTGTCCTTCGTATCATTTCTCATTATTTTTAAGTTCAAAATACGATCTTCAAGCGTAGTTAAAGTTATGGGGGGCCCGACATTGATGTTTCAGACGGCACGCCGCAAGAAGGGCTTCATCAAGGGTCGGCCAACAGTTGTGAAGGGACAGAAGCCTCACAGGGGAGTGTAAATATTTGGCAACACTTCATCCACTCTTTCTCCCTTGACACACGCCTCATTCGACCATTTCCCTAGGGTTCTTTTGTAATAAATGAAGCCACCGTCCCCATCTCCCTTAAACGACGAAACAAGTAAGAAAAAAAAAGATATACCGAGTAAATGGAAGACCGTTGAGTGTGCCTCAAAGTGAGTGTACAAGACTTGCGGCGGATTAAAAAAAAAAGAAGAAAGAAAAAATAGTTTGAAAACCGTCGGACTGCTAATGTTTTTTATAAATGGAAAAATACGGGACACTAATTTCGTGAATTTAAAATTAAGTACTCTGTACTGTAGTCATTAGATTGTGTATCTGGTGCTACGAGAATCACATTTCTCTTCTCGTACCCAAGTCTCTTCGTCGATACAGTAATTTTGGAGGCATCAGTTGATCCGTTCTACTTATTGAGAATTCATCGCACATTGAGATAAATTGTCTTCTTTTTCCACATTGTATACACAGATACTGGGTATACAGTGAGTGATTTTATTGTTCACACATGGCAACGTTGAAGTGTGATTATCATTGAAATAATTATGTGTATTATTGTCAATGAGGCATTATTCATGTTGACATGAATATACAGAATGGCAAAACTGATTTGTTCATTATGACGAATCAGTGTGAATAATGATTATACCCCTCTGTGTGTGAGATAAGATTCCATTTGGTTTCGAATATGCAATATTGTGTTCAATGTCAAATAATTTAGATTTATCATTTGTGAATTGTATCTGGGGACGAAGACGAGTGAAAATTGACAGTTCGTACGGTTCTCTGTACTCCATAATGTAATAATGCCCATTTATTGGGCCTGTAAGAGTGTCTTGTTTACACAATTTGTTGTTTAGAGTCTTGTTGAAAGATAAATATTCACAGTAATATGATTATTTATTTAATTTCGCGGCCTCTATACCTCTGCATAATTAATTCTCTACAAACAAAATCACTATTTTATCTTATTTAGAAGCCTGAGATTATCAATTGACATATATATTTACAAATTAATATCAATGGTGATTTAAATGTCATTGATCTCTTCTCCTTGAGAGAGAGAGACAGAGCGACAGTTTTATGACATCAGATGGCGTCGTGTGGACGGTTTATAGGTTATGTTATGTCTTACATGTCAAAATCAGCTGATCAACACTACTGCCACTACTTCATTCAAAAAAATTGCTTGTCATGATCAATGAAATATTGATTTTTCTCAGAAAATATTTGTACTCCAACAATGGCAACAATATTAACTATTTAAATTGCCTCTTCACAATTTATCTATGACAACAAAAATTGCTAATTTTTAATCAACAATTTATTCATAAAATCCTTCTGTTTAAAGGTCAAAAGATAATTATAAAATTTAAATCCCTATATATTTTTTATTTAAAAATATTATTCAAAGGTAATAGAAGGATTTTCCTTTGGAAAATCAATTTATTTCCTGCGAATCGCATTAATACTATCCAACAAAGGTCTGTCAAAGACAAACAATAGCCAAACTATTATGAATAACAATGTCTAGGTACTATTAACAACAACAAAACTGAAGAAGCGTTTATTTAAGAAGAAGAATCGTGAATCACGATTTCCGGGTTGAAAGTACAGGTCACGCGATATTCAAGCAAAACTTTCTATCGCTTTCCTACGTAATAGCCTAATATATGCATATTGACATAATCAAATTTCAATTATCAAATCCGCAAAAGACTCTTGAAGGTCTTGAATAAACTTATTTAGAGCTAAAAGCATACATAAATACATATACACATATATATATGTATATATAACACAGCGAAGACATATAACAAAGAGAGTATTATTACAAGCTTTGTATTTCAAAAATGAATACAAAGTTCAAAACATTCCGCTACAGAGTTTAGTCGAGCGTGGGAATAGCAATCGAGGAAGTAAAGACTTCTTTTGCAACGTCGTGTGTCCTCTCCAACAAAAGTGAGGTTAGGTTGCCAACATGTTCTTCTCATTGTTCTAAAGCGTAGTTTTGGGGTCTGGAATTGCCAAAAAAAGAATTAATTGTAAATATCTATTGCATAACGATCAATTTAAAACGAATATAAGCATTAAGAAAGTCCTCGCAAAAAAAGAATTGCGCGATCGTTAAAATATGTGAGGTTAGGTTCCCTCTCTCTCTCGCTCAAAACGGGGCTCTGATGTACACTCATACATAGATATACATATATGTATATGATATACATATATTTATGATATAAATACATATGTGTATGGCGCGCGCGTCACACCCTTGAGAGCTTTACGTGCGTGTACGCCGATTGTTGTGTGTAGCGCCCGCCATCTTGCTGCCTTTAGACAACTGACATGTCTTTCTAATGTTATTATCGACAAATATTTTCATTTAATGCCGCTCAAGGGCTTGGACAATTGTATTGATATTGTTGCGACACGTATTCGTGGACAATTCGGGACGATTTTATTTGTCTCTGTGTCTTATTGAAGGAAGCAATAACACAAAAAACCCAACCTCTCTGCTTGGCACTTGAGGGTGAGAGAGCTCGAAAGAAGCAATCATTACATTCAATAATTTTGATCTATTTCGATGATCAAGAGGCAAAGGGAGTCTGATGCCTGAGACATGAGTGAGTCCCTGGATTAATCAAGTTTTATTTCGTCAAGAATTCAGGCCGTCATGCTTCAAATCACACGATTTGAGGGGTTCAATGGGAAGCAAACATAACCTATAAAAGTGTGTACACCTACATACTAAACGTACTCTCTCTCTCTCAAGCACAATTGTCAGTCCTTAATGAGGGCTTCAGGACGTGAATTTCATGACAATTATTGCTCATGCTTGAGTGTGGAAATAGTACTGGTGATCCCACGAATTTGGAAATTATGAATGGCTGGACAAGGCAAGACATTGGTTTATTCGTGTTTTCGCACACAGTCATGCTTGATTGCCTTGAAAGCCCACGCGGTTGAGGTATTTTTTAAAACAATACATATAAAAAAATCGAATTTTATTCCATACAAATGAGCGACTGGAACAGAGAGTATTTGTATTATTATATGTAGATAGAGAGAGAAATCTTGTTTTTGTTTATTTTTTTTACAAACTGCAACTACTAGAATTAGTAGTAAGTTTATTATTATTTTGTTTTTCTATTAACACATGAATAACAATGAATTCGTAGGGCATCATGGTAATGAGCATGAATGTGGTAGTCGCGCGTTGTCTAAGAAGTTGATGTGAAGACTTTGAGAATGCAGGTGGAACAGTTGGGAGTCAACTGCGCAATCAATGAAGATCCCGACGTCTGAGACGCCAAGCATGGACAGTAAGCTCAAGTTCTCGGATCGTCTGAAGGCTCTGCTGAAGACCGAGGCTCGACAAGACGTCGATCCCTATGTCTTCAGCGAGCCTGAACCCTTTGGCACGCCGACCACGGGCAAGCACTTGGTGGAGTCCTCGAAGAATGCACGAACACCAGCGACAGGGAAGACGAGGGCAAAGTATACGAAGAGACGAGTGAAGGTAGAGCCAACGAATGCGGGCTGCAGTGAGAGTATAACGTCCACAGCAGATCCCGGCAGATTGGACGGGGACGCGAGTAATTTGAGGAACTTGGAGCTGAGATTTCTTCATAATGTACCACGGCCGAAGGATCGACATCAGGGGAGTCATCAGGAGTCCACGAGAAGAATGAGTCGAGACCACACGCTTCTGTACTATCCTCGAGCAGGCGATGAGATCTCGGACAGTGATTCAAGCAGCGACGAACTCGGTGTCTATCAACGACACTGGTTCTCTGGTGACATCAGCAACGTTCCAAGATCCACTCGACTGTCCTTAGTGCGCTCACAACTGCGTCGACGTTTCATTCAACTGCACAAGAATGGTCAGGAGTCCGAGGCACTGCTTCGCAAGCGAACACGACGTCTCTTGGGAGCTGCATATCGGAGTCAACATTTGTCGAGCATGTGTACAAATGCCTCAGCTATTAGCAGTAAAATTGGGACTGGTCCTCTTCTAATTGGTGGTCCCTGTGGGGCCGAAGGCTGTCGACAAACGTCTCTGCCCTGCACACGCCACTGCGCTCGACATATAATGATGAATACCGATCAGCTACTCTTCGAGCACTGTACTGCCAAATTCAGCGACAATACCCAGTGTTGCGTACCTGTATTCGACGTCGCCCATGAATTGCCCCTGTGCCCGGAGCACGCACGCAAACGTGACAATTATCACCGTAAAGCTCAGGAATCTAAACCAAAGAAGTCACGAAAGAAAGCAGCATCGCCAACCATTCCAAGGCCGAAGAGTAGCTCCAGCAGCAGTAGCAAGTCTAGGCCGAAAAAACGAAAACGACCGCCTTCAGTCAAGCCTATTGACATCAAGACCGAGCTTATCCACGAAGAGAATCATTATCCAAGCGCAATTGTCACGCCAAACGACATTAATTCGCACTCGAAGACACTGAATAATCTCAACGTCTTACCCCAGAGCACCTCGAATCCTGCTAATCTTAATTTGGGACTTGGACTCGGTTCTCTTGGGCTTGGAGGTGGTCTCAAAGTCGAATTAGGTGATCACGAAGTCTTTGCGGCATTGGATCCAACCGAGCATGACTTTGGGAATGTCTTGAACAATTTGCCTGCTGATGCATTCAACGATCTCTTCATTGGTGAGTTTAATTCGACGTTCTTTATTTTTATCTTTATGATATGCAAATGGATTGATATACATATATATAAAATTATTTGACTTGCAGAGAGTCGCAATGGCGAGTACGAACCGTCAAGAGAGGAAGAGGAAGAATTGGAACGGGCTCTAGAGGCTGTTGACAAGGACGTGAGGAATCTTGAGCGAATGGGACAAACGCACGGTCTCTTAGAGCCTGCTCTCCTTGCTCAATTGATGTCGGACATTGCGTCGTAGCCTTCGTCTGAGTCAAAGTAACGGCTTCATAAATCCGAGGGCGATAGAAAAGAGGAAAGTTGTGTGCTGAAGATAACATAGAGATGAAGGAAACAAAAATAAATACTTGGGCGTGTACCTCAGTAAACTTAGAATGCAAAAAAAAATACTGTTTGTGTCTGTGAGCTAGTAAATGTAATGTATTTACTATAATGTTTAGCGAGTCCAGGTAAACATAAAAAAATCAATTCTGCGTAATGATAAAAAAAAACAGGTGAATGAAAAATTGAAGGCATGAGTAGCGTATTGCGTATAGAGCAAGGAAATAATTATCATACAAAGCAGATAAATGCCAAAACCATTGGCAAATCGTGTACGTGAGAAGTTCGTTTGCTGCCTTGGAAATTATAACGTGTACTCTTTTCCTGAGCAAGACGATCCACACGAACTTCTCTCTCTTTTTTTTTTTTTTTTTTTTTTTTCACAATATTACGAAATTTTTATTTTTCTGGTAAAGATACAGTGTGATTACTATTTATATGTATTCACAGCACATGGAGAATACCGAAGAAGTGTGAAATAATAGCATTGGCTCTGATAAACATTTAAATGTTTTATATAGTCTTATTGACTTGGTTGCTACTCGGTTAAAAATGCAAACATAAAATTGATGCTGGTTGAATCTTTGTAAAAAAAAAATCATCGAGTCTTCAAAGACGATGAAGTAAGATCCAACGAGCCAATCGTCAATTATTAGATCTATTATTTGATGGAAAAAAAAGGATAAATAGGAGAACAAATTAAAAATTCAATTTACTAAGTGTTTTTTCGTTTAGGTATTCTCAGATTTTCGTGACAGAGTGTTATTTTCGTTTATTTAAACTCTGTTTGAATGTCGCTTTGTATATATTGCCGATGAAAGCAAGAAAAGAAACAGCAACAACAAATCCAATTTATTATGTGTAAATTTTACAAATAATCTAATAATATGGATAACGATCACTTTATCGTCCATGTAGTATTTTCCAGTGTTCGAGTGTTCGCGGTGTTAATTATTATTGGCGTAATAAAATGAATGAGAACACTCGGTGGGATAGGAAAAGATAAATTAGAATGGAACACTCGAGCTCAATTGTGGAATAGGCCGCGTATAATAGTAGCAGCCCTCAGGGGGAATTTCACACGAGATAGATAATTTTTGCAATAGCCAAATGTCGACTGATTGTACTTGTTAAAATACGAAGCAAATATTTCGTGAGAAATCTCACGAAAGACATTCATTGTGATTTTTATTGAAAATAGAAGGACAAGGAAGAAACAAAAAAAAAATAATATTTCACGGCACACCCCATATTGGGGGGGGGGATAAAAGTTGATTAGAATATCTTTCTAATTGCGATTAATTTAATTGTTAATAATACGAATTCTCAATGGTAGTAGTGTTGACGATTTGCAATTAATCAGTTGTATAAAAGCAAAATGAAAAGAAACAAATTACACTTATCCACGTATAGGAATCCACAGGAATGAGAGCGAACAATAGAGATTAATCGGGACGTAAAGAAAAAGAAATGATGAAATTGCTGTTCCTTCGTGTACGCCCAATTTGTGTATGCCCTTGTAACATATTATCATTATTATTCTCGATTTAGATCGTAACAATTATAATAAGCATATTTTTTACATTGCCTTGTAGTGCTCTCTCTCTCTCTTTCTCTCATTCACACTTGTATTTATCCCATACCATTAGCCAATTCATCTACGATCACCCAACGAATGTACAATTTTTTGCCACTTCAAATGTTAATTATTCACGTTTTGTAAGAAAATAATAACGATACTCAACGTTAATTATTCGTAGTAGTAGCGATAGAGATTGCATCAGAATACGTATAAGATTGACGACTCAATTCCCGCGATATCCATTTCTTCCTCGCCTCCTCGCGACTCTCATCGTACTTTCCACATTGCTGCTCGACCTTATTCAGGGGAAAGACTTCTAGAAACTCCAAATTAGGCCCATAAGCTGGCATGATTGTTGGTTCCTGCTCAGTAGTCTAGAATAGAGTATAAAAATCAGGGAAAAAAAATTGTTTTTAATAGAAATGTTAGAGACAACTACTACTTACTATGCTCCTTCGTGTCTTCTCAAATAATGAGCTTCGTTTTCTCTCCCATGCTTCAGCAGTTTCTCGAATGGCTGCTTTCTCATCTTCAATAAGAATCAGCATTATATCATACTTCACTCGAGATTGTCCTAGAATTCCCACTTTTACATCTGACTTTAATAATTTTTCTTCATCAGCAACTAAAGCATTTTTCAAGTAATTTATCCTCGGATCCTCAGACTCAAAGTTGATAAGTCCTGTAGGCATTTATAAACAATTCTAAAGTATTTTAATTAATTAGTTACTTTGAAAATAGAAATAATTTACCTAGCGAAAGGATTCTGAAGTCACAGAATTCGTTGACTAATTGCCGAGCCAGAGGTGAATTCTTCAAGAGCTTTCTTCGTGGTGGCATTTTAGGTCCATAGAGAATTCTCAATTCTTCCTCGAGCATCCCCTTATTAATTACTCTGCCAGTCCTTCTATCCGCAGTGTTATAAGCATCCGTTCTGAATAATCGGTGCAGCTCTACCTCTGTGTGTACGAAAATGACTTTATCAAAAATTTTAGACATTTTCATTTTTACAAATATCTCAAAAACCTTGAGAGATACGAGAAAATCTTATTAGACCTTTTTTGTAGGAAATTAATTTCTCTACAAAAAAGGTCCTATGCATTTTTGTCG
>JABSMT010018059.1:0-17292 GCA_018902335.1 Eumacrocentrus americanus | reverse complement strand
TATTAGAAAAAAATCCCATAACTTATTCTATATTCTCGATTGTTGTGATCAATTCATCTTGTGTGCTGTACGATCTGGTGAGTTGACGAAGACTACCAAACGCCTGCGTCAAGCAATCATTTTTCGATGCCAATTTTGCTTTCTCCTCATGATACTCTTCATTATAAGTCTTCAGTCGGCTTCCGGGAAATGAGGCTCTTTCACGTTTCTTGATCATAAACTCTGTAGGCAGAAGCCATCTGTGCTCGTGGGACTCTTCTGCTGTAGGTCTCTTACTGCAATAAAGATAGTAATAAACACCATAAATTATATAGTTCAAAGAAAAACAGAATGGCTGTCTTCCTTACCTTGGTGTACGTTTGAAGAGAAGCATAAGGAACCTCGTAGCTTCTTGACTAATTTCCTTGTATAGATATTCAAATCTGTACCTAACAAACGAAATATTCTGACGAGTCTCGTGCTCATCGTTACCTTTGAATGGCGATGCTCCAGAGAGTAGTACATAAGTGAGAACAGCAACACTCCAAATATCAGTTTGAGGATATGCCAATTCTTCATTCAGTACTTCTGGTGCTCTGTAGTCAGGGTGGCCAAGCTTTTGAGGCAGTTCAGTGCCCAATTTAGACACTTTGTGTGCACATCCAAAGTCAATTAGCTTGATGTGAGCTGATCTGAGAGAAGCCATAACGATATTGTCAGGCTGAATATCCAGATGACAGTAGCCACGCCAGTGAAGATACTGCAGAGCATCTAGTATTTCAGTGACGATTGTCGCAACACAATTCTCTGTATATTCTGGTCGACTGGCGAGATAAGTCAATACATCTGAGCCTTGAAGCTTCTCCAGGATAAATACAGCAACTGGAGAGTCAGCAGCCCAGTAGGCTGCCTCCAGCAGCGCTATTCTTTCGTGTCTCAATGATCTCAATGCTTGGAATTCTTCGCCAACGAGTTCTTTTCGTTCAGTACCAACTTCCAAGATTTTTGCTACGGCTAACTTATCTGTGTCCTTCTCAGCGCCCTTCACAACCATCGAAAATTGTCCTCGCGAGACCTCTGAGATGAACGAATAACGACTGGTAAATTGAGAGTCAATAGTCCACTCGATAGGTTCGTCTTCAATTTCGTAATTGATATGTGGCTTGTCCTCGTCGAGCACTATTTCCTGTCCATTTTCAGTGAGATGTTGAAGGTGTCTCATGGCTCGACTTATAGGAACCTTGGGAGCTCCCTCAGGCTTTGTCTGCACCAGATTTGTCTCGAAACCCTTGTCACCCCAGCCAATACGATTTCGAGCTGCAAGACGGAAGTGGTAGCTTGTATTTGGTTGCAAATCTTTCACGAGGAAAAATTCGTGATCTATGTTGCTGGCTGCGTCGATCCAGTCTAGGGCATCACCGGCTTTGTACTGGAGATTGTAACAAAGGACTTCAGAGTTACCATCGTCCTTTGGTGGCTTCCAACGAAGCATGACTTCAGTGTCTGACACTCCACAGACCTCAGGAGCTTGTGGAAGTCCAGGAACTGTTGCAAGAACGACTCTAGTACGAGCCACAGTCTGTCCTACTTTATTCCTTGCAACAACTTTGTAAATTCCAATGTCATGCTCTCGTGCTGGATTAAAACTGAGGATTGATCGACCCTGGGTGTCCTCAATGATGCTGATTCTCTTACCTTCTTGTATAACCAAGTCGTTTTTGAACCACTGGATAGCTGGCTTTGGATTGCCAACAGCCAGGCAAACAAGCTGTGCACATTTGCCAGCTTGGATTTGAAGAATCTGTGGTTTCTCTCGGAAGAAAGGAAGATGTCCACCTTTCTTTGTCTCCATCATTGCCTCAGCCTCGGCATAAGAGTCCAGACGAGTGCCTAACTCATGACGAAGACGTCTCATAGTGTGACAATCTGCTGCACCATAATTATTAATTCTTGCTTTACGTTCGTCGTCGATTTCTTCGTCCATCACGTCCGTAAATCGTCGTCGTTCTCGAATTATCGGCGTTCTCCAATCGTATCCATCATCGTCCAAGAGTCTTGCGAATCCCGATCCACGATTGTGGGCGACTTTCATGTACTCTCGAAGACGCACAGGGAAATCCGTGTCTCGAAGCTGGAGAAGATAGGTGTCAGGCCCATTTTGATAGTGACTTTCACTCTTAATCAGACCAATTTCTGTATCAATAGGCTCTCGAGAAGGAATTTTATTTTCCCAAGATCTTGGTTCTGGTTTATCTCGAGGTGTGTAGCTTCTCTCGATTGTCGGCTCTGGTGTGTAACTGTGTCCTGGAGGATAGACCATCTTCGAGGGATGTTCAAAGGCACTGCTCAATTTACGTCTTCGGTACCAATTGCGACAGGAAGCATTGCCATACCAATCTCTGAATAATTTGTAGTAATTTTTCAAATTCTCGGATGGAATTTTGAATGGCTCTGTTGGAAGCTTGTCGACGGTATTGAGCCAAGGATGACGAAGTGCAGTTGTCACGTCCATTCGATCGTCAATGGTGTAGACCATCAAACGACGAATAAAGTCCTTAGCCTCGATGGTGATATTTGACCACCATCGTTCGTCAAAGTCCCACGTGCCATTCTTAATCTTCGTCAATGTCTCTCGGTCATTCATGCCTCTGAACGGAGAAATTCCAGAGAGTAAAATGTGTGTGATTATACCCAGAGACCACATGTCAGCAGCATAAGTAACTCCCTCACCATTCACGACTTCTGGAGCTACATATTCAGGCATTCCATACACTAGAGTCATTAGTTTCCCGTAGGAAATTCGTCTGGCAAGACCGAAATCCCCGAGTTTCAAATCATCGCCACCTGGATGAGATATCAATAAATCTCCAAGAGTCAGCCCAAGATGAGCCCAACTCTCATTGTGCATGTATTCAAGTCCCTTCAGGATCTGTCTAATATAACCAGCAATTTCTAATTCAGTATAGAATGGATTTCTAGTTAAATTGTCGACTAATTCTCCACCTCCCGCGAGCTCTGTGACCAAAGTCAGAGATCCCTCAGTCTCGTAGGCATCATGGAGACGCAGGAGTTTTCGATGATTCAAATGATT
Source organism: Eumacrocentrus americanus (assembly GCA_018902335.1). Classification (NCBI taxonomy): domain Eukaryota; kingdom Metazoa; phylum Arthropoda; class Insecta; order Hymenoptera; family Braconidae; genus Eumacrocentrus; species Eumacrocentrus americanus. The sequence goes on along the minus strand of JABSMT010018059.1, from coordinate 14,222 downwards.
CATAGCATTCATTTCGTTACACATCAAAGGTCTCAATTCTCCACGGCCATGCATTACTTTAGCTGCATAATTCCGTCCAGTGGCCCTTTCCACTGCGTGGTAAGTTACGCCCTGCGTGCCACGTCCAAGCTCATCACCCAGGTCGTAGAAATCGTCGAAGGGCTTGGTCTTCGTCCTGACATCAGTATTACGAGTGTAAGTTCTGTAACCATACTCATGTTCATTTTCTTCTATGTGTATCATCACTGAGCAGGACACTGACCCTGCCACATTTCTCGCACTGATCGAGTACAAGCCCTCGTCCTTTAAGATAGCATCATTGATCGTTAGAATTGATGTGTCTGGCTCGAAGAAGTCAATCTTTATTCTGGTAGTTGGTGCTAAGGGCTTCCAGTCTCTGTACCATTTTAATTCTGGATAAGGAACTCCGGTGACTCTTGCCTGGATGTGACCATTTCTTCTCAACATGATCACACTCTCTTCAGGTCTCTGAATAAAGGTGGGATACTCAGCGATCTCTAGTCTCACTCTTTGTCTAGCTTCACCATGCTCATTTACAGCAACGGCTTCATACATTCCAACATCTCTTTCCAGCATCTTATTGATGAAGAGTGTCGCCTGGCCATTGCGAGTATAGCTCTGGTCGTATCGACCTCCTGACTCTATCAATTCGTTATTAAAGTAGTACGTCATCTTGGGCTTGGGATAGCCGTAGACAAACCAAAAGAGATTACAATTGTGATTCTTAACTCCATACTGAGCGTCGTGCTCCTGTCTCAAGAACTTTGGAGCCTGAGCGTAGCCATCATGGGGCGGTCTCTCGATGTCAAAGTCTTTGGGGAAGTAAGGACTGGTCTCAGGACGAAAATCGATACCCGGAGGAAGATAGGGATGGAACTTGGGTGGATCTGGTAAAAGCTTGGATCTGTATGTCTGGGCAAAGGGTGAGGGATCACTAATTCCATATTTATTCTCCACTCGAATGCGGAATTTGTAGTCCCTGAAGGGCTCAAGGTTGCGAATATCACAGACACAGCTGCGAATTCCAGATCGAGCTGTGAACCAGTCACCATCAGGCAATTCGCACATTTCTACGAGGTAGGTGACAGGAACACGAGGTCCAATGGGGATTGAAGGCCTCCAGGATAGTGTGAGATGTCTGTCCATCATACGACTAATTATTGGCCTGTCTGCCAATGGTAGAGGGATTCCTGATTTTCTGTATTTGTCAAACTCTGAGTACTGATCCGCCAGTGGTTTCTTCGTGCGAGGTTCTAGAGCTAAAAGAATAAATATATATTACTTATTTATCACCAAATATCCTTATCACCAAATATTGTGGAAGGGAGTAGACAAATTGTACGCACTGTCATAACGCATCTCTGCATGGCAGATATCTTCTCCATGTGGATTATAGATCCTCAGACTGTATTTTCCAACGTCATGCTCATCCACGTTCAAGAGTATCAATCGCAGTAGGCCACTTCCTTCTTCTTCCATTCTAATACGATCTGTTGGCCAAAGTCTCTCGTCGTTGCGATACCACTCGAAGCTTGGATCAGGATAGCCAGTCACACAGGCTGTGAACTTGGCGGTCATTCCTTTGTAGACTTCACAGTCGCCGATTCTCTTCAGAAACGATGGTGGTTCGACTTTTTGTTGCTTGTCGCTGTTTTGAAGATGATATTAAACATTATTATTTTTGTAAATAACCAAAAAATATAGCCTCTACCCTTCAAGCAATTAGTAAAATTTCTATTAAAAATGATTAACTTACATTTTATCAGCGACTGTCAAGTTAGCTTCACAGGATGCTTCACCATCTTTATTCACTGCTCTGCACTTGTACCTTCCAGCATCAGCTGGTGTGCAATCTTTAATGTACAAACAACAGGCATCTCCATCTCTTTTGATCTTGTATTTTTCGTTGTTTTTAGGAATTGGCTTATCATTATAGTACCAAGCAACGTCAGGCTTCGGAATTCCAGTGATTCTAGCAGCGAATTTCGCATCATGGCCAGGCACTTGCTGGAGATCTGTAAATTTCTGTGTGAAGTTTGGTCTCTGGTAAATTTTCCTGACTGTTGCCACAGCACTGGACGTGTCTTCGCCTGATGGATTCACCAGGCGACAACGATACACTCCAGCATCTTTTGCAATGCTGGGATTAATCTCCAGTCCGATTTTCTTGCCATCACAAGTGAAGAGAATTCGGTCAGACGGTTCTAGAGGTTCTCCATCCTTCGTCCAGAAGACATCTGGCATGGGATTTCCTGCGAAAGAAGCTCCCAAAGCCAGTGGCTCACCCTCTTCGACACTGATGTCCCTTAATGGGCCGAGGAAGGATGGTTTCTCTTCAGGTGCATCAGATTTCCCTTTGGGAGTAACGTTTAGAATACCTTTGCATGATTCTGCACCTTCTGAATTCGAGGCAATCACTTCATACTGGCCAGCGTCGTCTGAGACGACTTTATCGATCAGCAAAGCCTGAGTTCCATCTGGTTGTGATACAATCTTGATGTGCTGCCCATCAGGAATTATTTCAATGCCATTATAAGTCCACTGAATGATTGGTGCAGGTTTTCCAACAGTTTTTACTTCCATTCTTGCTGGGAATCCCTCAACTACAGTCATCGGTTGAAGTGTTGCTAAAAATCCTGGTTTCTTTTCCTTTTCTTCTACCTGGACTGATGCCGTACCAGTTACTTCTCCCAGTTTATTGGACACGACTAAAGAATATGTTCCAGCGTCCCCAGATCTTACTTTGTCAATGGACAATCCCATTAAGCCATTGGGCTCGTTGATGAATTCAATTTCTTGTGAAGGTCTCAGTGGTAATCCATCTTTGAACCACTGGACTTCAGGACTTGGGAAGGCTACGACTTGAGCCTCGAGCTTCAAGGGCTCACCAACTGTAAGCTGGACGTCTTCGAGAGGCTTGGAGAATGATGGTCTTCTTGGGTTTGCTGCAGATAAAATTAAAAGAAAAATTATTACGATTTTTTTTTAATTTTCTTATTTAATTTTTTTCTTTTAACTTACGTTTGACAGCAACTGCACACTGAGACGTATTTTCTCCATTATTATTCTTTGCGACCAATTTATAAGCGCCACAATCAGTAGGATTGCATTTATCAATAGTGAGCTTCGTCGAGCCATTTGGTTGAATCTCTATTTTAACATGATCATCTGGCACAATTTTCTCACCGTCTTTGTACCAAGCAACCTTAGGGAACGGGCTTCCATCCACATCGAGACTGAGTTCCAATGGCTCTCCCTCTTCAATTTGCTTGGATCTGGGCAATAGATCGCTGAAAGTCGGTGGAAGACGAATCATCGACGTGGTGCAATTGGTCTTGGCCTTCCCAGCACGATTAGTAGCAACGCAAACGAGTTCTCCTTCGTCTGCGGGACTGAAGTGCTCGATGGCGAGTGTACTAAACACGTGATTATCCACAACAGTCGTGATGGTGTGACCTTCGTCATTCTTGATTTCATCTCCATTCAATAACCACTGGATCTTTGGTCTTGCAATACCCATTGCCTCGATTTTGAATTGAATTGGTGCATCGTGACGAACCGATCCATTGGCCAGTTCTTGAATAAACGCTGGTGGCTCAGCTATAAAATAAATGAATGTAAAGTTTATTTTTCTATTTCTGTTTTTAGTGGACAAAAAAATTTATTTACTGTAAGGGATCAGTTCAGCTTGAGCAGTGTCTTCGCCTAAATAATTCTTCGCGGTTACTTTGTAGACGCCAGCATCGTCGTACTCAACACTCTTCAAGATAAGCCTATACTTCATATCTTTGAAGTCGTCTTCAGCACCAAAACGAGTTTCATTGTCTAAAATCAGTCCATCCTTCTCCCAGATGAGTTCTGCCTTAGGGTTAGATTTGATGATTACTTCCCATTTGCACAACTCTTCAACAGCTGCATTCAAATCCTTGAACTCAAGGATTTCCGGTTGAACGAGAAGATCCAAACGTGCCTGGAATAACAAGGAAAAAAAATAGTAGATACAAGTTAAAAAGCAATAGAATTTTTTATAATTTTCCACATCTATTTTATTCAGTGATACTCACACTACAGCTGCCCTCGCCCCATTCATTTTCTGCCTTCAAGGTATATTTGCCAGCGTCATCGGTAGTGCAGTCACGAATAGTTAAACTGTACGTGCACTCTTGGAGAGCATCTTCAATTTTTTTAGTCGTTCGATTCATGGTAAATCTTTCATCTTCAGGAGAGATTTCGACTCCTTCATGAGACCTGTAATTAATCTTTCTATTACTGCAACTGACTTTTTATAAATTATTTCTGTGCGAATATTTATTAAAATGTTTTATCTAAGAATATTAATATTAAATGTCATTATCAACTCACCAAACGATGTCAGGTATTGGATCAGCAGTGAGGACAGCTTGAAGAGTGCCTGAGGCATTTTTCTCAACGTCTATATCAACAAGAGGCTCCTTGAATCTTGGTTTCCTCAGGTCTGAGACGGGACCAACTTCTAAGTAGGCATCGATGCTCGTGGTGCCCAGTTTATTAGTCAGCACAAGCTGATACAAACCAGTCTCAGCTTCTGTTGCCTTGGTCACAGTGAGTGTATGCTTTTCGCCAATTTGACTGCTCTTCGCTTTGTCTGCTGCTCGCAGTGGTTTGCCGTCTCGGAACCATTTGGCATCTGGTCTTGGTAAGCCAGTTGCGTGGATTGTAAACGCTATGCTCTGCGTTTCGTAGATCGTACGATCTTCAAAGTCAGAGCTGACTATTGTCGGTGCAGCTGGCGAAAGAGTAATCAGAGGATAAGAATCTTTTTAAGATATCTAAAAGAAAGTCATTATTATTTTTTTGTTCTTAAATTTTGATGATGAAGGATAGCCTTCTGAAGTCCTTTATATACTTCACCTGATTGCGGACGAGATTCAATCCAGAGAATTGGGCTGCTTGTGTTGCATGCAAGCCAAGCATTGTGTTATGTCAAGCTCCAAGGGTAAAGTAATTGATGAAAAGGTGATGTGAATTATTATTGACAATTCAGTGAAGTAATAACGAATGAGTAAGAAAATACATATAAAGATTGTGGTTTTGATTAAAGAAAAATTGGAAAATTGTGATAGAAATATTTTTTTTTTTAATAAATCTCGATTGAGAAGTTCTTGAAAGTGTCGACCTTACCTCCAATCTCGCCATTCTCTGCTTTATCAGCTTCCTTATCAAGAATTTCCTCTAGAACGCTGCGCTGTCGTTTAATACGATCAAAGAGTGACTTTGTCTTCTCATCCATATCTTCATCGTCATCATCATTGCTGAGAGAAGCCTGTTGTGAATTTCTTCTCGAGACGTCGTCGATTCTGGCCTTTGTAGACTCTGTAGAGTTCACACGACTCATCCTAGAACTCTGTCGAGACAGTTGGCTTTCTTTTACCTCTGACGTTTGAGGTACAATTTCATCAAGCTCTGTCGCTTTAGCTTTTTTCTCTTCAATTGATGCAGCTCTTCCCATTTTGGAATTCTGTCGAGACAGTTTACTTTCTTCGATCGTTGGAGTCTGAGGTGAAGGTCCCTCAAGATCTACTGCCTTTGACGTTTTCTTCTCTTCGAATGAATCTAGCTTTTTTAATTGAGAAGAATGTTTATAAATTTTGCTTTCTTCAATTATTGCACTCTGTGCTTTTATTTGAATTTTATTCTCTATTGGAGTCACTCCTGACAGGGATTCATCGATGGAGCATTCCTCAATTATTGTTTCAGTGTATCGCATGGCATGACATGGTCCATAGTCTTCAATAATTTTTTCTTCAATACTTTTACCATTTTGATTTATTAATCCATCAATAACTCCATTGGATTTTGGCGAATCTGAGAGTTCTGCACACTGGATATCATCGACACTAACGTCTCTGGACAGAGCTTTCATGGTGGATTCATCGTCTGAGACAGACACGATTGAGACTCCTCTATTTACTGATAATTTTTTTCCCTTTTTATCATCATCTTCAGAGAATTCTTCAATTAACATTCCATTTTGTGGCTTCTGATTGCCTTCTTCTTGGATAGTGTAGCTGTATGAAGCGATTTCCTCCACTTTGGGGCCTTCTGTGTACATCTCCTGGCACTCGACCTTTGTTGTCTTCATCTTGCTGATTGTGTGAAGCTCGTCAGGACCTGTGAAGGGGACTGTCTATCACAAACCCGTTCTATTGGGTGTCCCCCAATGAGTCTAAATTGTAACAGGCTCATTCTTCACACATAATACAATTTTTAAAAGCAATTCTTAAATTTATTAATTGTTGATTGATTACTGCCATGATATGAAGCTATACAATGGTAGAGATGGCAGAGAGATATTAATTTGCAATTAGAGAACGAGCTTCTTGCAGTGATTGCGTTTTTTTCGGCTAAAATGTTGTAAAATTGTTGGATTAACGACCAAAATCGTAAACGCTTCATTCCTGACTCGACGCGAAGCACAAATAATAATACCAATAAATAAAAAAAAATAATAACAATGTCTTTTTAGGATGCAAAAAAGTTGATTGGAACATTTAGTTCATTCCTTTTTGGCAATACAGTGCACAGAATTTATTTTCTTATTTAATTTAATTTCTCGTTACGAAATCAGTCTTAGCATTGTGTGCAAAAGAGTTGCAGTGTTAAATTAATGTTGTATAGCAGTGAGTCAAGTGAGTAATATTGCTTGAGAGTGTCTTTTGTATGTACAATATTACCTGACATTGTAGCTTCGTGTTCTGTGGTAGACGCCACCGAGATTGTAATAGTATCACCTTCTTTTCCTTTGACAACTTCGATCTTCCTTCGCTCCAGGGTTTTTCGACCTGAATTTAGGTATTAGATAACGACTCCAACACCATAACTCTAAGCGAAGCTGCTGGTTACTCGCCACGATTATAATGATAGATGAATTCTCAATAGCCATCATTTTTTATGAATTTATAATTCAAGTACTGTACCAAATACTGATAGAGAAATGCTTGTAAAATAGCTTGATCTACTTTGGCTTGTGAAATAATTTTTAAATCGAATGTCATCGTCGTAGGATTTTTTTTGATAGCAAAAGCTATTATCTAAAGTCTGAGATCCATGAAAAGCAGCATAGGGAATAATAATTTTACCTTCAGGTCCCTCTGCCTGTTGCTTCTCTTCTGAAATATCTTCCTCAACCACCTTCTTTGCAGTGGATTCTTCATCAACCTTCTCAATAGTTTCTTCGGTTTTAGCTACCAAGGATCAAGGTGGAAGATATACATTATTTTTTATAAAACCATGGCTAAAAATCATAGGTATATACAGCTGTTGCATGTATTATATTAATTGTCGTGCAAAATAGGAGAAGAATTAGTTACGGGAGATAAATGAATTTTTGGATTTTTATACTCACTCTGCAGTAGCCAAAAGCGATGGATTAATGCCGGATATTGCAGAAGCATTTTTATTTCGATCAAAAATCTAGACTGCTCTGTTCAAAGTTTTCATTGAGAAAAAAAAACTAGCTAAACGGGAGTAAATATTTTCTTTGATAATCTATTCAAATGATTTATTATTGATTGGAGCAGTTTTGATAATTGAGATATATGTATATATTTTTTGCTGCATAAAATAAAGATCTCTTACTCAGAACGATGACTTTGCTCTTGCAATTGACTGAACCCATCTCGTTCTCTGCTCGAACTTCGTAGACACCACCATCCGACCCCTTGAGAAGATTTAACGTAAGATCGTAACTCTCATTACGTTTGCTGTCCCTGGTAATTTTGACTCTAGCATCAGCTGAGACCTCCTGACCATCCTTGAACCATTTGATGTCTGGATCTGGTGTTCCTGAGATCTGAACTTGAAGCTTCAATGTCTCTCCTTCCTTCAGCTTCTGGTCAGTCAATTTTTTGACAATCTTCGGCTTGCAGTAAACAATTAAATTGGAACTGCTTGCATTAGTTCCATATTCATTCTTCAATTTACACGTGTAACGACCAGAATGCTCAGTTTTAACATTGCTGATAATTAGCTTATGAACATCGCCATCTTGGGCTTTCGAAAATTCCTTCTTTGTCTCTGTAATCTCGACATCGTTGACGTACCATTGAAGAGTGGGTCTTGGATAACCAGCAACTTCCACAGCTAATTCGACTTCTTTGTCACCATCTTTAGCAATGACGTCCATCATTTCTTTCTTAAATCTCGGTGTAGAGCGAACCTTAAGATCACAAAATAAGAAATCCGTTTATAAAATAGTTTGAAAGCTAAAAATAAATCAGAAATACTCGAAAGAATTTCTTCTCTCAATATACTACCTCTATTCCAACTTGATCAACAGTTGTGCCATCCTTGTTGGATACCTCAGCCTTATACACAGCAGCATCGATGTCAACTGCGCCAGTAATCTGCAAGATCTGCGTTGGTCCCTCATTGATAATCTGAATACGATGATCCTCCTTGATGACGACATCGTCCTTCAGCCAGACGACTGTAGGCTCAGGAGGAGTCTCAACTTCAATTCGTAGGGTAAGAGTATCTCCCTCATTAATAATCCTAGGTTCACCTATACTCTTTTTAATTTTCGGAGGGCACTTAACATCAAAGTTCCAAAACTCAGAAGTCTGACTGATCTCATTCTTAGCCACAATCGAGTAAGAGCCAATGTCGTCCAATCGACAATTTTTAATAGTCAAAGTGTAATTATCATTCTGTTCTTTTCTGATTAAAATACGATCTGAAGCCTCAATCAATTGTCCATCCTTATACCACTTGACGTCAGGAGCTGGTGAGGCTTGAATTTGAACAGTCATAGTAGTGTCTGTCTCGATGTATGAAGAAGTATCAGTCATTTTCTTTGTGATTTTGGGTGCTGACTTGACAATAAGCTCGATATAAGTCGTGTCTTCTCCAAGTTCATTCTTAGCTCTGATTGTGTAGGTACCAGAATCCTCGACAGTTACGTTTTTAATAACAAGAGATAGAGACTCTTCGTCTTCCCACAGATATTTAATTCTGCCTCCAGCAATGATTTCCTTGCCATCTTTACTCCACTTGATGTCTGGCTTGGGGAAACCTTTCACCTGGAGATCCAGCATTGCTGAACCTCCAGCATTGACTTCAGACTGCCTTGCTTCACTGCCCAGCACTGGTTTGCTTGGTTCCTTCGCCAATTGGTTGATATTTCCTTGGACAGTCAACTCTGCACTGCAGCTGATGTTTCCTGTGCTCGTTTGCGCCACACAGGTGTACAGTCCTGCATCCTCAGGCTTCACATGCTGAAAGACCAGGGCTAGAGTGTCTTCTTTGTCCTCGAAAAGGACTTTAAATCGCTCTTCAGGGTCAAATGGCTTTCCATCACGAAGCCACTTGAATTGTGGCTCTGATCCAAGCTCGAGGAGACCTTCAGGGAGACCTGCGAAGAGGGTTTTCTCGTCGGTTACTGACACTGTCGCTTCGCACGATGCCTCGCCAAATTGATTTGTCGCCGTGCAAGAGTATTTTCCTGCATCTTTCTTCTGCACATCAGGAATTACTAGTTCATAGAATCCTTTGTCGGCCTTTTCTGTTATGACCTTTATGCGCTCATGCTTCGAATCAATCGCAGTACCATCCTTGAAGCTATAGAAAACGGTGATTTTAATTTAAGATTTCATATTTGATAGGTAAATATATTTTTTTACGTTGTTATAAAGAATATTTACAATTTTAAGTCTGGATTTGGGTCTCCTTTAACTTTGATCATGAAGCGAAGATAAGTATTTTCCAGGAGCTCAGTGTCCTTCAGCCTGACTAGGAAGACTGGAGCCTTTGCTTCAGCTTTTGCTTTACGTTCTTCTGCATTAACTAATTGTTTTTTTTTTACAAAAGTCAATTAATGTATTAGGGAAAATTTAAAAAAAGGCTATAATATGTAAGATTCTTTTTTAAATTAAATTAAACTTACGATCCTGAACAACGAGTTGTGCTGTGCACGTTGCATTTCCATCTCCATTGGCTGCACGAGCTGTGTAAATACCAGAGTCACTCTCAAGAACGTTGTGAATTTGAAGCTTGAAGCTCGTGTCAGTGGAAGTGATGTTCACCCTGTCAGCTAATTTATCGTCCAGTGGTTTGTTGTCTTTGAACCACACCATTCGACATGATGAGCTCGATTCCAAAGTACACTCAAACGTTGCACTCTCACCAGCTGTGTAAAAAACACATTTATATAGTGATGAACCTTTAAATGAATGAAATTACGTATCAGCTCTAGAAAGAATGTAAGAAGAAATATTCAATTCGAGAGATGTAAAGCTGCACTTGCTGGTGGATTTTATTAGCTGAATAAAAATGAAGATGTTTCTATTGAATCTTGATGACAATATGAAGAAAAAAACAATTCAAAAAAAAATTATGTTGATAATTATCTGCTTCTTTAGTTGATGGATCTCTTTTGCTGTGAAATGAACGTGATTCATGACTCTGCAATGACCAATGAATTGACAAATAAAATGGGAATTTTAGTGTGCCACTGTGATGAAATTTTTTCCTTTCTCTTCAAATAAACAAATATAAGCATTCAATCAAGACATAAATAATAGCACGTAAGCATATTCAGTAAGCTGCTATAAAAGACAGACTAATCAATTTTTTTCAGGCCAGAGCAGAGTACATAGACAGGCTTAGAAGTATGTCTACTTTCAATATTTTTTTTTAACGTAGATAATGTCGAGCAAGCTACGTTTTCATCACATTACCTATTACGTGAATGATAGCCTGTTTTGCACGGATAGCTAGAACAGGAAAAATGTATCTTACACGGTGCTACTAATGCACTGTTGTATTTTTTTTAAATAGTCATTGACAACTGATTTAATTCACAATAACAGAAAAATACTAAACACAGCATAAATGTGCCAAGTAAATCAACATAGTATACTCATGTTGATAAAATGATATTGCTGATAGGAACTAACTCCAAAGAATTATTTGGTGAAAATAACAAGGACGACAAATATAAAAATACTCACGTTCAGCACTGATGCCTTCGATTGTCTTGACGAATTTGGGTTTTCCAGTTTCAGTAGCAGTCAACGCAAGTTTTGCGACCTTCGTATCAGTCGAGGAAGTCGAGCCACCAATCGCAGTCTCATATGAGCTTGCAGACTCTGAGATTTTTTCATTACTATACAGGGAAGATGATGCTCTTCTTTCAGCTCGAGACGCTGCAGATGATGATGATGTCTCCACATAGGTAGAAGCACCAGTGCGACTGCTCGACACCGACGAGTATTCTACTGGCGTTAGTTCAGAAGTTGCATTAAACTACTCGAGCTGACTAATTGGTCATTGATCACGAAAATTCCTAATTAAACAAGTCTAGAAGCTATATAATCAGTTTGCTGTCTTTACTAAATAGCTACAACTACTCATTGAATAAAATAAAAATAATGACAACAACGTGGGCAAGACTATAACAAAGACAACATTGACAACAGGCACAAGTTGCAGAAGAGACTAGAATAAATTTAATAATTTTCGTACTAAAATAAATAATTTTTATGAGATTTAGAGAAGCATTATGACATACCCTCGACAATCCTCGAAGAGGCACTGTAACGGCTCGATGAATATCGACCCGACATGTCTTGAGTCTCTTCAGTAGTTTTGACTTTCTTCGCCTCTAATTCTTCTACTTTCGTCAGACTCTCTCGTCTCTTGTCAGCAGCCTTAACTTCTTCAACCTTAGGCTGAGCCTTTGGAGGCTCTGGCTTTGATGGTTCGACTTTAGCTGCTGCTTTTGGCACTTCTGGCTTTGGTGGAGTCTTCGTTGGTTGTGGCTGAGGCTTAGGAGCCTCGATTTTAGTGCCTTCTGGCTTGCTGCGTGCCTGGGTGTCTTCGTGGGTCTCCTTCTCTTCAGTTAGTTGAAGATCGTCTGCTGCGTGCTCAGCAAGAGCAACCAAATCACTGGAGTACTGACGAATTTCCTTGAGCCAGTAGGCCTTGACGAGGTCCTTGTGGGCCACGAGAGTCAATGGATAGCCCACAGCACCTGGATTATGTAATTCAAAGGTGCGTTGATCGTCTGGATAATCTTTGACTTCTACTTCTGGCAACTGAACAAAAAAAATTACAATGATGAATTAGTTATTAATTTTTTTTTTTTAGGGAATAAAGGAAAATACATACTCGTATAATGTCTTTTAGAACGAAGACTGATCGGTCTTCTGAGATGCGTCTGACTTTACAGACGAGAATTCGTGCTTTAAAAAGAAATAGATATCTTTCTTTGCTTTTACCGTCCTTGTCAATGACTGTGAACCATTCCTAAAAGCAAATTAAAGTCATAAATAAAATTTCATAAATTTTTTTAAGCGTGAATATAAATGTAGAAATATTTCTAAACGCATATTTACATGAGTGAGTAGTCGGCCAAGCTTGTGAATATTTCCTTTGTAGCCCTCGATATTACTTATGAACTTATTGTCGCTTGCTTGGTGAGGGATTCCTAGCATCAACTCCAGAGCCTTCTGGAGGTCGTCGCAGTTTTCGCCTAGGCGGGTCGAATACTTCACCAGCTCCTGTACAAATTATTTTTCCCTTTTTAATGTCTATTTTTATTTAAAGACACATTTGCATAATATTTTTATCAAATAATATTTTTCGCAGCTAGACAGTGAGACACACAGTCAGGATAATCTGCCATGAAGATGACCCATTTTTAGCCTGCTAAATTCGTACTGCGCCCACTCGTTTTCACACAGAGAAAATGAGAACGTAGACTTCATCATGGACATTAGGCGTGTCGTCTACTGGACCGCTACAGACTATTCCTTGCAATTGATGTTCCGTCACGTATTCGATAAGGCATGCAGCCTCGAAATCTATTATCACAGTCCCTAAATCAACATGAATAATTGACAGCACGTATTGCCAAGAATTTAGCTTAGCTAGGACGAGGTGAATGGCAGAGAAGCGGATCATGATTGAGTAATAGCGATATAATACCTATTACATGAAATTTATTTAGGAATCTAAAGAGTGAAATTTAACATTTTCAAGCAAACGAATATATCTAAAATAAAACCAGCATAATATTCTTTTAAATTTTACTACGACGCAGATGATTTTACTTTTGTCCATGATTCATCTGTTGGGCACGAGACCCACAGTCTAAATGAAATTCCAAAGGCACCATCGAGAGTTACTGAAGAGTAAAATTGTCGTGTGAATTTTATAAAAAGCATTTAACCAAGGGCACTTTATTTTTATCTACTGTGGACCTCAAATATCGTTAAATAGGTCAAAGACAGAAGCTTTTAAGTGAATCACACGATGAATATTTAATAAAAGTATCAGATAATATCTGGAAGTCTTTCAAGTTTTTCAAGAATTACACTTTTGCATTTTATAAGACCCTAGAACTACAAACTAAAATTTTTATTATACATTCGTCCTTTCAAGTGTAGTAAAATAAAGCCGGAGATAATGATTCGTAAAGCAGAGTGAAAAAAAAATTGAAGAAATACTTCTTTAACCTTGATAATGAATAATGATTCTCTTTTGGTAACATTCCAATGGCATTCGATCACCATTATAAAACCTGTCTTGTTAGTCTTGTTAGCAGTAATTAATCTAGTCCAAGATCTTGATAATTGAGTAGACAAATAAATTAAGAATATGCTTTATATTACAATAAATTCAGTCTACCAGGAAATATGATCTAACTTTGTTCAATTTAGCTCAGTGACAATGAGCTTCTGGAAGCAATTTATTTGGCATCCACCAAAAGTATATTTACCTTGAGTAGGAGCTGGTAGTCGTTGATACGTTGTATCGGAAGCTTCAAATGCTCCGACACGCTTTTGTCGTCTCCGAGGGTCTGGCTCAGCTCCTAAACAAATAAAAATATTTTTTTTTTCAATATTGTCCCAATGTCATCAGTCCACCCACAATACGTGTTGAAGGAGTAATTAGCCAACAGAATTTTCTTCCGGCTTTGGAGCACGTTGTCTGACCACACTCGGACATGCACTCCTGTCAAATATTGTACACACATCATTTAAATCCTAATTAATTCAATTTCACATTCTACAAGTCAATGAACATATTAAAATATCCTATTTAATCAATGAAAAAAAATTTTCATGACATTATAAAATCTCTTGTTAAGCGGTAAAAGGAGATAAGTGGATAAAAACGTAAATTTCATTAAAATTCTTTACAAAATGTTTTATATCTCG